>OOFJ01139053.1:0-13261 GCA_900323375.1 Benthosema glaciale
ACAGTATCCATCGACAGTCATAATGACGTCACCTACAACACAAACTTAGAGGGCGTACCAAACTTTCGACTTGACCGATTTCATATACTCGTTATTGATATATAGAGAACCCCTCACTTCACGGAAGTGTGAACTATCACTGACGTCACCTGCAACACAGGGCGTACCAAACTTTCGACTTGACCAATTTCATATACTCATTATTGATATATTGAGAACCCCTCACTTCACGGAAGTGTGAACTATCACTGACGTCACCTACAACACAAACATAGAGGGCGTACCAAACTATCATAATACTTGAGATTTTAATGAAGACCTATACAAACAGATTTTTCTTTTTCTTCTTTTTTTTATGAAAAAATATAAATGGGAAAGATGAATTAGAGTTGTAAGAAAAGGAATCCTTTTTAGTTGTTATCTTATCTTTTTATTTTTTTCATTCTTTAAATGAATGAAAGAATTTACATCTTAATGTAAATAATCACGGATCGATCCTACGATAATCTTTAAAAAAAAGTAAGAGGTTGCGCGCTCTGTTAGCAAAGTTCGCAGTCGACAGACTGCAGTTCTAGTTTTTCAATATAATTATTCTAGTTAATTTGATTATGTTGAAGGAAAAGGTAAAAAAAAAAAAAGTACTGTGTGCATATGGACTTATATGAGCTATGGAAAACCTTTTTATTTTATTTTGATGATGAAATTATGAGGATGAAAATGTAAAATTGCAATTTTCTGAGATGTATTTCTTTACCTTTTGTAACTGAACCTTTGTATGTCTGTGTAGTGTAATGTTGTATTTGTATGTTGTTGCGAATGATGTGTTTTGTTGGGTGTATTGTATTGGACCCCAGGAAGAATTTGCTGTGCTTTTGCAAGTGCTGTAGTAAAGTAAAGTTACCATTTTGGCAACACATCGGTAAAAAGGAGGAATAAAGGCAGCACTTGGTTTCCTTCAAATCTTTTCTTGAGAGATTAATGAGGTGCAAATGTTTTTATACCACTGTCTCACAGTTATTAATGTCCTTGTTCATTTCAGGCCAGCGTGTGGACTCCAGACTGGAGGTGAAGATGAACTCTCCAGACTCAGCCAGGGGAATTTCTATATATAGTCCGTTTCTGTGCTTACATTGCTCACGTTTGGGTGAGGCAAACTGAATGCTTTTTTTTGGCCTTTCATAGTCGCGCTGGTTCTTAATGTATTCTTGCGTTGAGAACGTATAATTATCTTGTGATTTAATGTGCAGTCAAAGTATTGTCCACGAGATGGCAGATATCCTCGTAATTGAAGTAGTATTAAATAACAGCCCTTAATCAAATGGGCCGTTATTTCCAAACTTAGTCAGACACATATTATAGTATTATTTATAAGTTTGCAGATCTCCTATTTTCTGCGCAGCACTTGCCGTGGCCTCATCACCACAGTGCAGCACCAGTCCTCCACATCCCTAAAATAAATCTATATAGTTTCATTTGTGCACATGTCTATGCACTACGATTGTTATATATATATATATATATACATACACACACGACTTTAAAACTCCAATGTGCCTTTTTTCTCTGCTCCTAGACATCCGGCACATGGTTGTATGTAAAGATGATGATCCTCCTGAACAGGAGAGGAGTCCCAGTCTTCTCCAGGAGGTACCAGAGCAAAGACCAGATGGGCCATTGTTGACATTACTAGGAGTGAAACATGATGAAGACGTCTCTTCACGCTGTTCGGAAATCAAGGTTGAACTTAAATCAGACTCTGAAGTCACTGAAGACGGTGATAACTGGGAGGAGACCAGTGCCCAGGAGGAACCAGAGCCTCCACACATTAAAGAGGAACAAGAGGAGCTACTTCTAAAACCAGAGGAGCCTGATGGGTCAACGTTGACATTACTAGCAGTGAAAACTGCTTCACACTACTCTGAAATTGAAGTTGAATCAGACTCTGAAGTCACTGAGGACAGTGATGATTGGGAGGAGAGCAGTGGAGGTCAGTCAGCTTTAAACACAAGGACATGTACTTGTGTAATTTGCCATTAGGGACTAAATTGTAGAATAAAACAAAAAGATGACAAATATAAATGTCTAACATATGAACAGAGAAGGACTCAGAAATTAGGAGCTGCATAAGATGGAGGCTTTTCAAGTTCTATCCACACTCACTGTTAAATCGTTTTTTCCCTTCCCCTTTAATATCTCTCTCTCTCTCTCTCTCACTCACACTCACACACACACACACACCAACTGAGTCACAGTCTCTGAAACCAGGTTGTAGGGAGACAACTTTTACAGGCCTGGAAAAGGTTTGGAATTAATTAAATGTTTTTGGAAAATGCTTCACTGTGTATTGTTTTTGACTATTGCATTTGTTCATGAAAATATGTCGTACTCTATGCAAAATATGTAACGATACAATGTAGTGTTGTGCTGCATAGGCTGTGTAGCTACCGGTGTAATGCATAGTCGTCAGTAAAATAATAATTTAAAAAAAAGGCACCAGTGGGTGATCTTACCTAGGATGTCGGGATATCCTGAAACGCCATACACACATATGCATTTATGTCGGATTTAAATTTGGAATTTGTTACTGTTTATTTCCGTCCGTACATAAAAAGAAAAAAACTAATATGTAAATATTGTAAACTGAAATGAACAACACAAGGGGGCCCCAGAAGTGTTTTAAAGCGAAATACTTCTTTAACCACATAAGCTCAATGTATTCATCTGTGTTCTGGGTAAAGGTTTAGCTGAAATACACAATCTGCAAGCTCACAATGGATTGCAATACGACACATTGTGAGCTTTTCGATCAGGGGGCTCTATTTTCGTTTGCCTTTTTTACTATTTGGAAAAAACATATAAAAACTGTTGAACTAGCCTTAATATGAAATGTGGACTCCCACCCCAACAAGCACTAGGAATTGAGGCATTACATTTATTGTCACTCGGTTACACAGATGCATATTGTGTATGTGTAAAATAACCAATCTACAAGCCCACAGTGCCCCTTTTTGGCTAGTGTTTGACCAGTTTGTGTGTCCATATCAATCAATATACTAATAATGCTAAATTATAATAGTGATCACAAAATAAATAAGGGGAGGGTGTGTTGATCACCTATGTTGCAAAAATGATGTGGGTCTATGTTTATGGCAGTTCCTAACATCTGACTACCTTTTTCCTAAATTGTTTTAAATAAGAATTTGGAATGGTTTGAGAACTCAGCCCGAAATCCTGGTCTATGCTGGGTCTCATCAATCATTCCCCAGATTAGTCAATGGCCCCATAATTTTTGTTCATACTCCATTTTATGTTATACTAATTTATTTATAATTTATTCTTTCCATTCCCAATATGTTCTGTATTATTGTCTCTTTCCATATTCTGAGTATAGTGGTCTTGTAACTTATAGGATATATAAGGATAAAGATAAAGATAAGCATATATAATTGGCCTAATAATCTATTTCTTGTGTTAGCTCTAACAGTGATTTTCCCAGAATAATTTATGCAGGGCTGAATTATTCCATTCAAATGCATAATTCACAATTTCTTCTGTAATTTGCCAAAATGACTTTAAAATGTTGCAAAAGAAGTGCAAGGTCTTCTCTTTGACCAATGTTTGGTAAAATAATAAGGTCACAGTATTTTCTTTGATAGGCATTAGTCTACAGCCGTAATGGCATTTCCATCTCTGGGACCCCTGGTTAATATTGTAAAATCAATGTTAATTTAACTCTGAGAGGGTACAAATTAAAACTATAATTTTGCTGGGGACCCCCTGGAACTTCCTCAAGGACCCCACTTTGGGAACCACTGCTCTAAGCATGACACAAACTGGTCAGCTGAAGAACTCAGTTACCCACAATGCAGTTGTCATAACATTAAAAACAACATGGTGGCTGGTGTTTTCAGTCTGCTCAGCTCAGCTGAGCTCACCTTACCTGCTTTTTACCAACGCTAACTTTACGAAGATGTACAGAAAATCGGGACGAACCTGTGTAGTTCACGGCTGCTCCAACAGCAGTGGCAAAATTCAGCTTTGGAGAGAGACCGAATGTGAAATCCACAAACCTCTCCTTCATGACGAGTGTCCATGCCTCAGGCCATACGCTTTACACAGATTCCCTGGCCGTGCAGAGGACAGAGATGTTCGCCAGAAGTGGATACAAAATATCAGCATAATAAAATACTTTGTTCCCACAAAGAACAGTCAGGTAGGTTGTTTTGTTTTTTAAACATCAGTGGGCCATCCCAGTCTGTCCGACCACCAGACTCGGGACCGTGCGCCACTGTAACTGTTTTATTCCTTAATTGAATACTTTAACATTTTTGCATGGGCAAGCACTGGGAAGTACAGTACAATACATACAAGGTCTGCTAAAAGGATGAATCCAATAAACGTACTCAATCGAAAAACATTAATTTGTTAATTTGAGCTGTTATGCCCCTGGTGCTATAGAGGTGTGTGTTTGGGGTGTGGTGGGGATTGGCTTAAAAATATACTTTAGTTTAAAGGACCACTTTTCAACCTATCTTCATATAATTGGTCCTCACTAATGTTCATGATTTTTTTTTTTTTTTTGAATAGCGTGTGTGACAGAGGGGTAGTTATGTCATATTTACTATTCATCTTCATTATTCTGTCTTAACTAAAGGTGTGTGGAGTACACTTCCCGGATGGTAGGCCAACAAAAGAACACCCATATCCAGTCCTGCAACTAGGAAATGAAGTTCATGTACGTTGAACTACTTTCTCCTTCAAATCGACAGTTTGATATGAATGTTTTAGGTTTCTTTTGAAAAAGGATAACTTAAAACCTTATTTTTCTTTTCGCAGGGGAGTATCCAGTCTGGTAGAGCCCCCTCAAGGCCAAACAGTTCAACACAAACTGATCCTACACGATCTTTGTCATCCTATGACCTGGATGACAAAGATTCGAAGTTCTACATGGAAATAGGTATTGAAAGCTTTTCTCCCACCTCCAAAGAATACCAAATTAGCAGCCCACGACCAGCTGTTGCTTGTTTTAAAGTTAGAAAAAGGTTGGAACTACATTCTATACGCCCCATGCTTCCTCTGTTTTACATTAAACCATTTATACAACTTAGGATGACACATCAAAGTCTGCAGAGTATCTTTTCATACATATCAGTGGGCTGGCGCCGTCGGGACATAAAATGCGGGGGACAGTATTCCAAGAGCGAGAATTGAGACAAGAGAACAACTGCAGTTATATGAATCGCATACATACTGATACTAAGGTAGGCTATATAGAGCGTCGCAGTGACGTCACTATGCTAGTTCCGGAAGTGAAAACCCAATGCATTTTTCTCATAGACTTTTCGAAAATTATTTATATAAACATGATTACGCCGCGGACAAAGCCAAATCGGATCGTGACAAATCATGACAACAAACACAATATTTTGGGCCGTTCAAATCATTAGTAAGAAGAAAAAAACGGCAGGATACAAAACTTTTTGTTTTGTTTTTCTTCTTAAAAAATATTTGATTGGCCCAAAACATTGTGTTTATTGACATGATTTGTCACGACGCGAGCTGGCTTTGTCCGCGGCGTAATCGTCTTGTAATAATTACTTTTTGAAAAGTCTATGAGAAAAATGCATTGGGTTTTCACTTCTGGAACTGGAGGTCTGACGTCACTGCGATGCTCTATAGCCAGAATGGTCAAAGCACGAAGTGGAAGCCAATATACAATGAGTGACGATTGAGCAACAAAATGGGAACAGTGTTAGAGAGCCCACCAGCGCCGGTCGAGAAAAATAAATGAATAGACCAGTCATTCCCCAATAGTGCAGGGACATTCAGACTAAAATTACACCCTCTCCAGCACCTATGATACATGTGTAATCTAATGAATCCCTTAATTCTTGCACCCAAGGTACATGCAGTATGTTGGGGAGAATTGGACTTAAAGCATTTTGCCTGCCTTCCCTTTGGTAGCGTGGCATTGGTTCGACCTCCCTTTATACTGACACAATCCCAAACCCTAACTAACCTAAACCCTACCCTAACCAGGCCTCAATGCCTTCATTTCAGATGAGTTTGGTGAGTCCAGATTGCAGGTGAAGATGAACTCTCCAGACTCAGCCAGTGACGTTTCTATTAAACAGGAGGAACCTGAAGACCACGCACACCTCAGTAAGTTTCATGTGCTCTGTCTTGTTGTTTTTTGTTGTTGTAGAACTGTGACAATATCTCATTTTCAATATACGATAACCAAGCAGGTGATACAATAACCACGAAGCAGGTGAGGTACTCTCAAAAGCATAATGTTTCAGTGATAACTATTCCAAAGCAACATGCATAAAGCACTACTGAAATATTTGTACAAAGGCCAAAACAACATGGGAAGAAATGGGAAGGGCCAGTGACACTAACAAAGACAGTGGTCTTCTGGAACTTTTTTAAGCCTGTAGATCGGCTATTTTTGCTATATTTGAATTGAAATCCTGAATATCTTTTTGCTATTTTTACATTAACATTTTAATACTAGTAATTTTCTGAAATCTCTTGGGTATAACATTTTAGCAGACTGTGGATTCAACATCTCCGATGTATTACGGCGGTGGCTCAGGGGGTAGAGTGGCTGGATGGTAACAAGGTTGCCAGTTCAAACCCGGGCACCCCCAGAGTTAGTGTCGATGTGTCCTTGAGCAAGACACTTAACCCCTAATTGCTCCTGATGTGCTAGTTGGTACCTTGCATGGTTTCCGCTGCCATAAGTGTGTGAATGGGTGAATGTAATGCACAATCTATGTAAAGCGCTTTGGATAAAGGCGCTATATAAATGCAATTTTATTGCCTCCAGGCTTCCACCATTTACTTGCGGCCTCAAAGGCCTGTCACCATAGGAATGTGCTGCACATTCTTGCTCAAATGTGAATGTTTCCTATACAAGAATTGAGATGTTGATTCTCACACGATTCTCATTTATTTCAATGAAAAGATTTACTGTCTTTAGTCTGTTGTTGGTGAACATTAATACGTTCAAAATGTGGCACCTGGAGCCAACTACTGTGGTTTTAAACGGACAACTACTTAATCTTAGTCTTGTAGCAAAAACATAGAGTAACTAAAATTAATTGGACAGCCAACTAGTGCTGCACGATTCTTGCTTTTTTCGATTAATTGTACAGCACTATTGTGCCGTCTGCAGGGAAGCATATAGGCTATAAATTCATTGTTGTTGTCAATAAAACGAATTTAACTAGTTAAATATATAGACGCAAATTGCAACTCTAGATTATTTGTATAATCGGTTGAATAATGAATGGGTCAACACCCTCCTTTCACAGCCCATTTATCCAAATCTGCTTAAACAATGTTAAACTCAACAACATTGCAGCTGTAAGGCAGGTTTGAATTATCCTCCTTCAATCTGCAAAGTGTTTGTTTCTAAGTGTTGGAGTTTGGAAGCGCTTGTCAGAAGTCACCACATCACATTTAGAATTTGCAGAAGGAAGCAGCATGATGCGTTACTGAAAAAAAAAAGGGGGCTTCCAAACTCAACGCATAGAAAAATAATCACCTGCACAGAATTTCTTGACAGAACAGAAAGTAACTCATACCATGTTTAGGGTGGATCTTTATGAAACAAACGCTTAGCAGATTGAAAGGGGACAGCTGCAATGTTGTTGGTGAATGGGCTGCCTGTCAATGAAGGGTGTTGCAACTCTATATTCAACCCATTATTAAAAAAAATAAATAATCTAGTGTTGCAAATATATATTTTATTGCAGTACAGAGTGAGTGGTTAATCTATATAAACTGTATGAAATGCTGTCTTTGCATTGCAACTTGGATGGGTCATTGCTGTACTGTTGCTGCCATCCTCTGGTTAAAGGTGGTACTACATAGTGTCAAATCAAATGAACGCAGCATTGTGAGCTGCACCCGTGGAAGTACACCAGAACATTCAACCGTGGTCAAGATCTTGGATTTCACAATGCCACGCCAGACTTCCCGGTCCTTCATTGCCATCCCCAGTTCCTGCTTACTGAAGCATCTGTCCCTACTAGCGATGACATCAGGGAACGACAGTTTTCTACCTCTGGTCTGCTTTGAGGCAGGATTCCAGAGAATAAGGAAAGATATAACCTCATTGTCAGCTCTGTAGCAGTGTCCGGCAAATTATGGGCACTTGATAAACGTTAAAGTAGTCACCAGGTACCAAAACAGAGTGGGCACCAGGAATACTTTGCACGTTAACTATCCAGCCAGGATAATAGGCCCTAATTGTGCTGTAATCATTTCCTTTTTAACAATGCGTTTGTAATGTCCAGATACAAGATCACACATACAACTATATATTATATTTCCAATATTATATACTGTATATTGTTATTCTTGACACCACTAGGTCTCCAGTTATAAAGTAAATTCAATTTCTTTCATTTCAGATGAGTTTGCCGAGTCCAGACTGCAGGTGAAGATGAACTCTCCAGACTCAGCCAGGGACGTTTCTATTAAACAGGAACCTGAAGACCACCCACTCAGTAAGTTTCATGTGCTCTGTCTTTGTTTGTGTTGTAGAACTGTGACAATTTCTCATTTTCACTATCCAATGATCAAGCAAATAAACAAATCATGTCACCATAATGATTTATTAGCTATCATTTAAATATCTGTGGTCAAATTCAATGCAAAAGGAAAACTGCCCCATATAACTATTAGGGATCTGGTCGATCTAAACCGATGTCGATATGATCTCATTCTGTATTTAACCGACCATAACGATATGATGGCAGATTATTTGCCCATTGCCCAATAACCATACATGTGGTGTATATCATCCCTTGTCAGCTTTAAACACAAGGACAGGGACAGGCGGGGGATCCTGCGAGTTGCCCTAACGACTAAATTGTGGAATAAAAGAGCAAGATGAAAATATCTGGAATATTAACGATTTAACGGGGAAGC
Source organism: Benthosema glaciale (assembly GCA_900323375.1). NCBI lineage: Eukaryota > Metazoa > Chordata > Actinopteri > Myctophiformes > Myctophidae > Benthosema > Benthosema glaciale. The sequence continues at coordinate 8,944 of OOFJ01139053.1, forward strand.
TGTAGTGCTGTATCACCATTTTTAACCTGTCATTCCTCCTCTTCTCCCATCTCTCTGTGTCTCAGTTGTGATCTCCCAGTCTTCCCAGACTCCGGTCAAGATGAGTCACAGCAAACGTCAGCGGACTGTCACAAGAAAGAAAGCCTACGTCTGTAAACACTGTGGCAAGAGTTTCAGTCGATCAAGTGCGCTGACAAGACACCAGCGTGTCCACACTGGAGAAAGACCTTTCCTCTGCATGCATTGTGACATGAGTTTCAGCGTGCCAGATAACCTGAGGAGACACCAGCGTGTCCACACTGGAGAAAAACCTTTCATCTGTAAACATTGCGACAAGAGTTTCAGTCTGTCAGACACCCTGAACAGACACCAGCGCGTCCACACCGGAGAAAAACCATTCCACTGTAAACATTGTGACGAGAGTTTCAGTCAGTCGAGCAGTCTGAGGATACATCAGCGCATCCACCGTGGAGAAAAGCCGTTTCGCTGTAAACAGTGTAACAACAGTTTCAGTGTGTTAAGTATGCTAAAGGAACACCAGAGTGTCCACACCACCAGAGAGAAACCTTTCCACTGTAAACACTGTGACAAGAGTTTTGGAAAGTCATCTGACCTAAAGAGACACCAGCGTGTCCACACTGGAGAAAAACCCTACCACTGTGAGCAGTGCGACAAGAATTTCAGTCACTCAAGTAGCCTGAAGATACACCAACGTATCCACACTGGAGAAAGACCTTTCCGTTGTAACCAATGTGACAAGGGTTTCATAGTGTCAAGTCATCTAAAGGAACACCAGCTTATCCACACGGGATAAAAAAACCTTTCCACTGTAAACATTTTGACAATGCCTCAGTAGTCAGTAATGTTGCGTTCACACAAGGCAGATTAAACGATGCAGTCTACCGTTGATTGTTAAAGGAAGCCAGCGACATGACGTTGCAAAGACGCAACGATGCATGCTGCTCCAAATCAACTGTCAACGTGTCTTTGTTTGCATCATTTCATCTGTCCCGTGTGAACGCACCATTACTCATGTAACTTTCAGAATGAGAAGACAGAAAAAGGAACCTGTTTCAGTGCACCATATTCTCTAAAATCACACTAGCGTGTTCACACCAAGTGGAAACAAAACAATCTTTCCACTTTACATTATTTCCTGGGAGGATCGAATTATTAACAACACATGTTGGTAGGGAGGTGTTTGCAAAGCATTGTGGTTATTATATACTGTTCCTGTCAACAGGCCTAATTCATATTTGGAGACTTTCCTCAGCTATTTTCTTTTTTTTTTTAATCTTTTAACCGTTTGTAAGCCCTTTGTTATAATTTACACATGTAAAGTGATGTTTATTTAGCTAGCTGGTCTAAAAAAACAAGTAGTTGTGCACATCCAGTTCTGTGCTGGTGCTGGACTATATAAATACTCATGAAAAAAGAAAGGAAGTCCGAACAGGCAGCTGCTGCTACACAGTGTTTTTATTTAAATAAAAAGCACAGACATAGTCTGCCTGTGCGGACTTCCTTTCTTTTTTCATCAGTATTTAGCTAGCTAGAGCATGCCATGTAGCACGGTTCTGACTGAGGTGGCACACGTCAGTGCTTTTCAGGAAATCAGAATATCACTGCAAAGAAAGTGTCGTGACTAGTGAACGTAGCTGATCTACAAGCTCATTTTGATTCATTATTTTTATGATGTTTTTCTTTTTGTACGAGTTTAGCTTATAATGACATGCCAAAGAATAACATATGGATTGATTATTTATTTATTTAATTATCAATAATTATTTTGTAATCTCTAAAATATTTTAGTTAAATTAGCTGTTGTACTCCTAGACCTAGATGGATGTTCTACAGCAGTGGTTCTTTGTTTAATGGTTGGGAAATTTTGAATGTAACCATTTAGTTTTTCTTCTGGAGGTCCCATAGTAGCACAAACTCTTTTCAGATGGGATACATATTGATTTGGGGGACCCTTCAAAAATTTGAGAAGCACTACCTACCGCTGTACAGCATTGTAGACACGCCAAAATAATCGTATTTGAATCCTAACCGGGGACCCTCCTCCACCCTGACAATTACTTGGAATTGTAGGAGTTCCACATGGATGGATATTGTGAAAATAGACAATCTTATGAGCTTGTAGATCAGCAACAGTTTGCCTATTTCCCTTTGACCAATGTTTGGTACTTTGGTAAAGGCCCCCCTGGGGCCCCTGGCCCACATTTTGAGAACCACTTACTCTACAAGTCTGGAAGGTCACAGTAGGATACTGTATATAAACTGGCAGTACCCGAAACCAACAGTGGGTGGCAGCAATATACCAACTCGTCAGAAGGAAAACATAGGCTACCCACAGTGCAGTTGTGAAAACAACATGGTGGTGTGTTGACTGACTGACACTTTAAAATAAAGTAAAACTAAAACCTGTCGTTTCAAAAGTGTCGTCGTTATTGGCAACAGGAGGACGTTTGTCTCAACCAGTCTGAAACAGCAGGTAAGGATCCTTGTTGGTGCCAGTGGCCAGTCAGTCACCTCTGCTGCTACCCTGGAAGGAGGTGAATGTGATGGTGTCTTGTCTCCTCTACTCAGATGCATCAGCACACCTTGTAGTGGCAAAATTCAGCTTTGGAGAGAGAACGAATGTGAAATCCACAAACCTCTACTTCATGACCAGTGTCCATGCCTCAGGCCATACGGGTTATGCACGGTAGGTTTTTAGAAACGTGCTTAATTGCCAACTCAGTCCAGCTAGCTCTGGTCCATATCTCTCTACTGCTTCTATGATTCTGCCTTGCAGTAGGCCTAAGGCAAAATCATAGAAGCAGTAGAGCTATAGACCAGAGATTGATTGATTGACATTTTGGAGTTTGGAGAATTTACAGTAGGCTACATTTCAAGCACAACTCGATACAAGACTTACTGTGAGTGGACGACACCATAAAGTATTTCTACTTAAAATAGGGCCCACCATGTTCATTTCATCAAAACAATTAGAGACATACAAATATTCACTTACGTATAAACACAAGCAGAATTCATAGTGGAGGTAAAAGAAAAATATACATTGAGGGGTAAAAGGGGGTGGGTGTGGGAATAACGTTATTAACATAATTAGTCTAGGCTGTTTTTGTGTGCTCAAAATAAGTCTCTGCGTTATTGTGATTAAATTGTACATTATTTGGTCAAACTATGACGCTAGACTGCATGTTTTCATGTTGTAGGCCTATGGCATGGTTTAATCTGCCCATAAACATTCAGTCATACATACACTATTACACTTGTAGCTGGGGATGCACAAATACATTCACTGTAGGCTATAGGCATACATATTTTAGAATGTCTCGTGCAGATATTTATATACTGTACATTTTAAATTTCATAAAAAGTTGCCCCAATCTACACCACTGTCAGGGTTTAAATGGCAGTAAAGTGAATGGAGTGACTGTCACTGTCGAGTCACAACTAAAACCGGATGATGATGAAATGGATGTCAATGACGTGAAGCCCTTTATAGTGACAATATACAATTACAATACAAATTGTACATGTTATTGAGTTATATGTGGCACCAGTATTTACTATTCATCCTCAATATTCCATCTTAAGGTGTGTGGAGTACACTTCCCAGATGGTAGGCCAACAAAAGAACACCCATGTCCAGTCCTGCAACTAGGATATGAAGTTCATGTACGTTTGACTACTTTCTCCTTCAAATCGACAGTTTGATATGATTGTTTTTGGTTTATTTTGAAAGACGATAACATGCACTGTTTCTTTTTCTTTTCCCCGGGGGAGGATGCAGTCTGGTAGAGCCCCGTCAAGGCGAGACAGCGCAACGCAAACTGATCCAATACGTTCATTGTCAGCCTATATGACCCAGATGACAAAGATTCAAGGTTTTACATGGAAATAGGTATTGAACGTTTGTGCACGTCCTCATAGCTTTTCTCCCACTTCCAAGGGGAGAATTGGGCTTAAACCATTTTGCCTTACCTGCATTATTCTTGACACAACTATAGGTCCCCGGTTAGTCCTTACAAAGTTTCTATTAAACGGGAGGAACCTGAAGACATTTCTATTACACTTTCTGATGCTAAATGAAGATAAGACGGAAGTCCTCATAACTGGCTCTAGCGCACAGAAAAATGCAATAATGAATAGCCTTGGGAACCTGGTTGTAGAAAACAAGCCCACAGTGAAGAACCTGGGTGTTATTATAGATTCTGAACTGAATTTTAATGCTCACATTAATCAGTCTACCAAGACTGCCTTTTTTCATTTACGAAACATCTCATGAATCAGAGCTTATTTATCCTTA
>OOFJ01139098.1:0-10919 GCA_900323375.1 Benthosema glaciale
TGCCTCCCTGCTCGACGGGAAGCACAGAGAGCCCGTCTACATCGGCCTCGCTCAGGCCGTCCGTCATGGAGGACGAGCGCTGCAGTTTGTCCCCGCCGATGAACCGCGACTCCATGTTCTGGAGCTTGGACAGGCACCAGCTCTTCAGCTCGTTGACCATTGAGGCCTGCTTGATACAAGGCAGGAGAGACAAAAAAAACAGAGAAGTTTAGCGACATGACAGAAGTCACAGAAGGAAGACTGAGGAGGTCTTGTTCAGACTGCAGGCAGTTCTGATTTGCTTCTCAAATACGATCTGTAGGACTGACTGACAGTCTGACACACTGCACTTATTTGCAAGTGATGAGATTGGATTTGTGTATTCAGATGTCGTTGGCCTATGTGCATTAGTTCAACTTGACAAACTGTTTGTTGTACCTTAGTAGCATAACAGGTGCCAGTGGGAGAGCAAAATCACAAATGTGTTGAAGGAAATTCACAACTCATCCATTGTCTTCTGCATGTGTGAGTTCAAATCCCATCCTTCTTGATGCCAATCATTGTGTGGAACAAGTGATCCTAAATTGGGTGCATTCAAGGTTTCTCGGATAGTACCATTATTTTCTTGGAAGTAACATAATATTGTATATTATATATAGCCATTAGTTGCTCATTAGAGTAATTCAACTTGAAACGTGGATGTGCTGAAGGTGGCAGCTGCTGTAGTGCTTCTACCTGTCTCTTCTCCCCTTCCTGTCGTTCCTGCGTAGCCCGCTGGTCGATGCGATGGAGGCACTCGCCCCGTTCAGCAGAGACCCTCTCCACAGTCATCTTGTCAAGAGCCCGAATCTGAGACATAACACGTCATGTAAGGTTTAGCACCCGAGTTACATAATACAGTTCTCAAACATTATCATTTTAGGACCCCCAGTTTGAGTTTTCTGTTTTTTGTGGAATGCAATATGTTACAGACCCGTAACTCTTCAAGGTCCCCTTGTTGGGTCCCTGGACCCCACTTATGGCATAATCAAAACAACACAGCATAAAGAAGAAGCTCACAGTTGTATTATGAATGAACTATCACATTTCCTTGCATTTCCTAAGGCACGTTCAGACCTGAATATATATTCACCTCGGTTCGTCCCGGTTGTGCTGCACCAGGTCGCGCCGCACCCATTCGCACAACTTCTCGTCTTTGCATTGACTTTGAATGCAATCGCGCCGCTCTAACCCTCCAAGTCTGAACGCAGCTTTAGTTGAGCAATTAAAGCGATTTGTAAAAACTATTGTAATGAGGCTATCTGTCTGTAAGAATGTAATCTTGTCCCATTTTGTATTGAGTTGAGCAATTATAGCGATTGCCAACTACTGCAATCAGGCCGTCTGTGTGTATGTACTTTATGTCACTCTGTCTGCAATGATGTGATACACATGATCAATACCATGAAACAACCTGTCCTACACTACAGTACACTTGTGTCCAAGTTCCCTATTAACTATTAATTCATGCTTATAAAATAACAATACATTTCATGTCACTATCGTGTCAGCACAACACAAAATTTGTATAGTGTCCCTGGCGCAAAATAATTGTAGAGGAGGGTCTGCAGCTTAAGCCATATCTATTTGGGGGGCCTTTGGCATGAAAAGTTTAAGAACCATTGACTTACAATACATAATATTCTGCATGGTATCTTCCCAGGTAGGAGTGTGTGAGAGAATGTGTGACTAATGTGTTAATGGCGTTTATCTATCACAGGACCATCACTCCATATATTATTCATATTATGGATGACCTCGGGGGAGGGAAGGAACCCTAGTAGCCCCTGTCAGTATATTAACCACTTATTCCATTAAGACCTAATTCTACAAAAATGTCTTCTAAATCCCAACAGTTTTCTAAAGAAAAAAAAAAAACGTTATTGCTATAACAGTGGTGTTCAAACCTTTTCATGTCAAGGACACCCAAAATTATATGTATCTGGTCACCGACACCCATCTCAAAATATCTTGTGCCAGGGACCCCCAGCAGCAATTAGGTGCCTAATTATGTTTTCTTTAAAAAATATAGTATATATTAAAATATTTGCATTTTCACGATTTAATTTGATATGCTTTCTCGGTTTTAAAGGGTTAAGCGCAAATCAATTTGGGAAAGATGTTTTATTAAAGATCTTCTACAGAAAGTATTAAAATCCTATATAATATCATGCCGAAAGTGCTTAACGCTCCGCTTGTCCTCGTCACAGGAACCAGTAAATTATGGCCACGTTAGTTCAGTGCTCTGCTGCTCCATTGCCGTACGCATGACCACTTAGAGCAACATCTGCACTCAGCTGGAATGAACACGCATCCCTGAGATTAAGCTATTCAACTGAAAGAGCCTGCTGTACTATATATGTGAGGGCTAGCGTTTAGCTGCTGCCCCTAGCCTCGGGGACCGCACACTTTTTGTTTTCAAAAGAAATAAAAAATAAAAAAACGACTGGGGCGAACAAGCTAGAAAATATGGCATATGAGTGGGAGTGAACCGTGTATTTTGCTAACCAATAACGGTGCAGACTGCAGAGGGGTTTGGTGAGGTCAGTGTTTTCCGCTGTGTTCTACCGGGGACTCGGGAGGTGAGGGGAGAAGGCAGGGGCGGGCACACAGATCGGTGAACCAATATGGTCCACCGGCTGCTTTCGCCGGCAAAATGAATCTGCCCTTGCCTGGGGCAGGTTCTGTTGCCCCTGGTACCCATACGCTAATGTCACAGGTTCAATTCCCACAACAGGCAAAGGGTGGCACGCTATAAGCCATCCTAAAATGTCAGGGTTTCAGAATAGCTTTAGCACCAGGCTACTGTATGGTGCTCTGCAATTGCATGTGGGTTAAAATCCCATCCTTGTGAATTATAATCATCATGTTTAACTGTGGAACACCACACATCCTGAAATGGGTATTAAAGCTTATTTTATACTTATGCTAGAATGTTCAAAAAGATGTATTAATTTCTGCGTACTATGTGACCCGTACCTGGTGTTTGTTCTTGCGGTCCAGCTGGCCCATCTTGTTGTTCATCAGGTCCTGGACGGTGTGGATCTCCGTCTTCATCTCCTCCTTGGTGGCCTCCAGCTGGTTCTCCAGTTTGCTGATGAGAGGTTCACAGCGGCAGCCGTTCAGAGGAGCCTGCATGTGAACACAGCGGTCAGCTCAAACCCAAGGTTCACAGTGGCAGCCGTTCAGAGGAGCCTGCATGTGAACACAGCGGTCAGCTCAAACCCAAGGTTCACAGCGGCAGCCGTTCAGAGGAGCCTGCATGTGAACACAGCGGTCAGCTCAAACCCAAGGTTCACAGTGGCAGCCGTTCAGAGGAGCCTGCATGTGAACACAGCGGTCAGCTCAAACCCAAGGTTCGGCACAGCCACGTTGCCTGCACGGTTTGTCTGAACGGATCCTAAGACCCGGACATATCGGTCAGATCTATGGCGGGACCTCTAGATATGAGGGCTGCGTAGCGGCCCGAACTTCCAGTATCCAATAAAATAGCAAACATTGCACATTGAATCGTAGCATCGCAATGCGCTGTGAGCTTGTAGACCAGCTATTTTCCCCACTTCAGACGTAGAAAATGAAGGAAAAAAAAACATACAATTATGAAATAGGGTGATTTAAAGTGTCTAGCCCGACAGCATCAACACGGCATCAGCTTCCATGTTGGAATGGAAGAGCTACAGCTACAACTGGGAAAACATTGGTTTCATTTTAGATTTTTCTGTTTCTGTTAAAATAACAGATTTACAATTTAGGCATTTACAGTAGCAGACGCTCTTAATCCAGAGCGATTTACATTAAGCAGTTGTACAAGCTCATCGCTGCAAACTTGTACATCTGCTATTTTGAACATTTCTGAATTTTCTTTGAAAGAACTACTGGTTTGAAAGACATTCATAGAATCAGCGCCAGGTCTTAATGCATTAAATCGCTGCAGGGGAAATATGGGGTGATTTGCGGCGCAGCGAGCGTTCCTCCCACCTGCATGATCTTGCCATCCTTGCCGCGGTACAGGGTGTAGAGCTGGAAGGCCTTGTAGTTGTGTGGAGGTCCTGGGGGCTGGGGCGAGGAGGACCCCCGCTGTTTAGCCTTCCTCCTGTGAGCTGCCTCGCCGTGCCTGTTCTCCCTGCGGCGGAGGGGGTCCGACAGAGCAGGCTGCCCACGGAAAGAACACCCCAGTTCATTAATATCCTTTTATTTACTTTGACCCATACAAACGTTTAGGTCATCAAGAGATCACACAGTCACCGACTTTGCTGATGACGAATATTCCTATGAAAAACAAAATGCATGTTTTTCACCAGAGCTAAATCGATTGATTTTACAGTTTAAATGTTCACTTTATCTGGTACACCACTTGAAAGAGTAGAACATTATAAATATCTGGGCATATGGATCGATGATAAATTCACCTTCAAGTTCCTGGATCAAAACATTGCAGGCAAAACTTGGTCTAAAACTTGGTAGACCAAGTCTTTACCACTCTGCTCTAAGGTTCATGACAGGTCATAATATAATATAATATAATATGACAGGTCATTACTGTATAATGACCACCATTGCACTTTATACACTAAAGTTTAAAGTTTATTGGCCCTCTCTCTCCATAAGATGAGACCATCATTGGCACACTTACATTTATAAAACTCTGTTAAATAAATCACTGTCATACTTTTCATCACTGTTAAAACCGAATACTTCCATTCATCAAACTCGTTCTCAGAAATACAACCCATTATTGGTCCCCAAGGCCAACACCGAGGCTGAGCTAGGTAAAACAGTTCACGCACTCCCTTTACCTGGAATGAATTGCAAAATTATTGCTGGGTGCATGTTGTGTAGGGCTGTGTGATCTACCTACAAATATTACATAATCACAATAATTTCTGATAATCGCAATTATTTTTGCATAATCATCAATTGTTTCCTTGTTGAGAAATGTGCATATATTTTTTTAATTGTTCAGAAATAGCAGCCTGTAGAGCTTGTAGATCAATTATTTCCGCTATTTTGTCATTTTAGAAAGAAAACATATTATATATTTAAGTTATTTGTCATATTTGTCCTGTGCGATTTGTGATTATGAATGAACAGAAATACGAAGTGTTCTATAACATTCCAATGTTCAATGCAAAAAACACAATTTAATAATTAATTTGTGCGACAATTAATCATCAACGGACAGGCCTATACCTATAATTATCATCTCCCTCTTATTGAATGTTCATGTGGCTCAGATGACCGTGACAGCTTGCTGTACCTTGTCTTTGTTCCTCCTGTTCTTGCCTCTCTTGCCGTTGGTGTTGGCGGTGTCGTTGTGTTTGCAGGCCAGCCGCTCACTGCTCTGGGTGTCCTCAGCGGCAGACACACTGTTCTGAAAGAACCACAACAACCACAGCGCATCACTTCGTGCTGCGCGGCGAGCTTGTACGTGTGCTATTTTTTTTTAATTTAGAAAAATCTCAAAAGTGTGAGAACTACTGAATTAGATGGCATTTCTGGAATTGGCCACAGGTATTAGTGGTATGGGTTGAACAAATCTTAAGCACTGTGATGAGAGGTTTGCTGTGAGAGCGGTCACTGTACTGTACTGTACTGTACTGTACTGTACTGTACTGTACTGTACTGTACTGTACTGTACTGTACTGTACTGTACTGTACTGTACTGTACTGTACTGTACCTTGCTGGGCAGCATCTCATCTCTGGGCACTGACTGGGCTCTGCCCTCTGCCTTTAGCTTGTCTCTCCTCTTCCTTACACTCCTGCCACGTGTGAAGCTCTGGACCTAGACCCAGACAGACAGACAGACAGACAGACAGACAGACAGACAGACAGACAGACAGACAGACAGACAGACAGAGGAAATTTAGAGTGTGTGTTTATTCAGCCAAGGAGATAAATGGAGTCTACATAAACAATGCATAAACACAGGTCTACACACGCACGCACGCATGCACGCACACACGCACACACGCGCACACACACACACACACACAGTAATAAAGGCATCATTTCATCATAATTTATTCCTAGTCTCAATACTCAACTGGCTACAAGGTTCTCCTGCATTTTTTATGCGTGTAATCTAACATCTCTCCCCAGTTGTTTTACAATTAATTTGGTTGGGAGTCTTTTGGGACAGGGAGAATGAATATTCTAGTGCTAATGTTGCAGTGAAGTCATGTGGAGGACATGTATTCTGTGTGAACTCAGTGGAAGCTAAACGCCTAATAAACCATTTCAATGGATGTCCATTGTCCACACTCCAAGCACTATGACTATACTCTGCCTTTTGCAAACTATTATGTTGTCGCTGTATGGCAAGAACTCAATTTCTTTTTTCATAAATCAATGATTTTGAACACCCTTGATATCTGTGTGTTGGTTATAGACATCCATTGTTTTTAGCTGTTTTGGAAAACTGTGAGTGAAAGGTTTGAAGTTTTTGTTTTGACTATATCTCACCATGTCTGACCATTCACGCCTACTGTACAATGACAAGCCCAAAATAGGGATGCCACAGTTAAAGTGGTAAATGGATGCTGCTGGGAATATATATATATATATATATATATATAATATACTTAATGCCTTTTGGGAATTCCAAAATATATCGAGATGTAACAGTAACACGCTCTGACCGAACTAAAGGAGCACAACACCATCAATGTCAGACTGGTCTCACCTGAGGGGCTTTAGTAAGCAGCAGAGCGACCTCTGGATTGTTGTGTTCTCGGGCCTGCTCCAGCGCTGTCTGGCCTGCCTGCAGACAGAACAAACATTAGTCGGCTTGCAAAGGCACAGTCAGAATCCCAAACAACTTGAATCATACATTTAGAATAGGGAAAGACAGAATAGAGAGGAAAGGAACACAGAACAGAAATGCTAATTACTGTAAATATATGATAAATGTCCAGTGTTATAAGGTGCAGGATGAACAAAATGCAATGGATTGCATAGGTTGCACTATGGAAGGAAGAAAAAGCTTACTGTGCAAGTGGAAGACATCCAGCATATAAAAACAGCCGCAGGTATTTAAACAGTATTTAAACAGATTATAGACAGAGAAAGTGTTAAATATAGTTCTGCAAGGTAATTTGTTCGTTGTAAAAAGCCCAAAAGAGGATAGTGTCTATACTGAACTCTGGACAGAAACGTGTGATGTTGACATTCAGTTATGAAGAGCACAGAACCAAGCCACGGAGCATTGAGGATGTAGAACAAATGGGGCCCGCAGGCACTCTCACATTGTTGCAGATGCTGCCGTCTGCTCCAGCCTCCAACAGCAGCCGCACTGTTTTCTTGTGGTTCAGAGCAGCTGCCACATGTAGCGGTGTGTCCCCAGACTGGCCAGGACAAAACAGCAGGAGAGAGAGAGAGAGAGATGTGTAGATAATTATTACTCATGCATCACGCTACACTGAATGCTTGTATACAGGTGTATACATTTATTGCATGTAAATGCAGCAGATGATTGTTGTTTCAAGTGACTCAGTGCAACAGAACATCTTTTGCATGGAGACTCAGCACCTTGTAACTTTGTTTTGAAAGGTGCTTTATACATAAAAATGTACTTACTAAGAAAAGAGCATTTGAGCTCTAAGATCCCCCTGAAATTCTTTGGCACAGGTCTGAATTTGGATGTTCTTTTCTTATTCTTATTTTTCAAAAACTTTGGAGAATTAGCCTTTTTACCGGTACAGTATGTGCAGTGACATAGTGTACCCGGCTTCCCTTCTCGAATGCGGCCAATTGTGCTCGTAGACACATGCCCAATCAATGCACCACGGTGGATTTGTTAACTATTATGTTAAAGTCTCGAGGTGACTCGTGTGTTTTTTTGCAATGGTGAATGATAGAAATCCTACATTTGGAGCCTTTCTTACCAGGTTCTTCTCTGACACGGAGCAGAAGGCCCCCAGGAGGATGCGGAGCATGGCCACATGGTTGTAGCGGGCCGCTACATGCAGACACGCGTCCCCAGCCTGGAACCAACACAAGAGGTTAGCTCCAACATTACACTACCTGTCATGTCCACCTATTCATTAGGTAACCACTTAAACCTTACTTTGTTGACCAGAGTCCCCCAGGGATCTATTCTCGCAATTTCTCGGCGACCGCTTTTTGGCCAACCTCATTGGCCAAAAAAAACACTAGAGGCGAAATGGTACACAAATCCTACAATGGTAGGTATGGTTTTCTCCTCTCAGAGCCCCCTATGTGTCGTCCGTCAAATTGCAGATGGATAGAAAGACTGTGGGACTGTTCCTGACTCCTCTCAAAGTTTGTTGCTGGGATAAAGAAAGGTTGATAACAAAGTGGATTTGCACCTGATTTGTCTCGCTAAAACAAGCCATTTTAGTATGAATATCTTGAAAACATTGTGTGCCTTGTGGTGATCGGGTCCAGTATTTAGTTCAGTGTCCATGGAGTTAAGGAATGGATCATAATCTGTGTTCACGTTCATCTTCCCATTGGAAATGAATAGACTCCAACATTCTTCCGGTCTCCTAATATTGTACCTGCTGCCCCCTTCACGCAGAAACCGGGAAGTAAAGCAAGTTGGCCTCTCTTGCTATTGGTCCCCTGTGCTGCAAGGAGTTGCATTGGTGTGTTTGACCTTAAAAAACGTTTTGTCCCGACCCGACCCTTTGGTGTGGTTTGGGCTTATTCAGACTGCTTCTCTTTTTGCATTTTCTCCACAATTTGGTCGTTGCCAATTCCCTCATGTCCCTGTCACACAGCCAACCCATACTTGTTGTTCCTGGGGAGGGTGTAGAGTAGACAACCACGTCTCCTCCAATACACTGTACACGTGGGAGTCACCAGCTGCTTCTTTTCACCTGACAGTGAGGAGTTTCCCATGCTATCCCCCTCCCAGTTCCGCTCCCTGTTGAACAGGCGCCAACCTGGCTTGTTGGTGGTTGTGGGCTGGAGGGAACCTGTGTTGTGGTCGTTTAAATGTATGGGTGTCTACATTTCTGAGATCATTCAGCATGACAAAAATAGACTTTGGGTGGGTCCTTTGTTTTTATGGAGCGAGCTGTCTAAATGGTGCATTCATATAGGGCCTTAATCCAAAGAGCTTTACAATGTGCATTACACTCACCACACACCGATGCAGAGGAAACTGCTCATCAGGACAGAGCAGTTAGGGGTTGAGTGTCAAGACAAATTCAGAGCTCTGCAGCTGAATCTGTCGGCAACTTCCATTACAACATGTAGAGTTGTTCTTATTAGGAATGAAAACAAAGACCATCACGGGAAGAAGAGGAGGACTAAAGGTCGGACTGCAATGGTTCTTTCGGTCATTTCATTTCAGTCTGACACGGAAGCCTGCATGTTTCTGAACCAATCAGAGTGTTATATAGATCCCTAGATCAGGCTATTAGTAGCGCTGCTGCACACAGGTGCAATGATTGAGCTGGTGTGTGTTTATCAGTGAGAGAGAGACAGCCGTAGTTTGCTACGTGGCTTTTTTCTAACCTATAATGTTTGGAGATACATATTTTAGTGTGCTGATTCAGTTTAAAATGAGTAATACACTGTCTGGATGTCATCTTGAATGTAGGAAGTAACTAAAATTGTCTTTCTCATTGTTTTGGCAACTATTGTTAGGTATGCCCAATCCATATGATGAGCACAGATATGCTCTAAAAGAGTGAAAAACACATTTTCAGAGTAAACATCGACATCTGGGCCCTCTTTTATCAACGTGAAATGGGTGAAAAAATAAGTGTACACCGGGTGTACACCCATTTTTACACCCATTTCACATTGATAAATAAGGGCCCTGGTCTCTACGCGGGTGGTCTCAGATTGCCTAGACACTAGCCTAGGGGGAGGTGGGGATCGAACCGGGAACCTTCCGTTTCCAGCTCTACCTCGCAAGAATGATGCCATCAATATGATGTGAGAGATTCACAGGTAAGCCATAGCATTATTAGAACCCAGCCAGTGCTGCTTCTCAGTTTGAGACAGATTGAAGGTATAGTTTAAACACAAGACTGAATTATAATAATGGTGTCACACGGCGAAAATACCTGATTTAGAATATCAAGCGACATGTCGTGTGCTTGACACCAGTGTAGCATGGTCTATATGCAGTATACTGTACATTTAATATATAGGCCTATAGGTGTTTTGAGGACGCTGGTGTTGACTGTTCACCGATTCACCTCCCAATGTATGAATGAATGGACCATTGTAAAGCACCTAGTGCAAAGAAAGGCGCTATAAAAATGCAATCCATTATTATATGTAGGCAATGAAGGTATTTAATGAACAGTGAACTTAACCTTTGACCTCCTACTTCTAATCACTTCACCCTTCCGTCCAAGTGGACGTTTGGGCCAAATTCCCTGCAGGCTTGACATACGGCGAGGTTGGGACAGACATGCCTCCAGCCACGGCTGTTGGCACTTGGCAGACAGAGGCATCAATAAGGATGCCAGGTGGAATGCGGTTCATTAGCGATGGTTCGGTATTCAAAACACCACACAGCTGTCGCAACAGGGGGTATGCACTGCACTGTGGGCGGCAGTGATTCTCAGCCTTTTTAATTCAGCAATCCCCAGTCAGTTTGACATGCATCAGGCCACAGACCCCCATTTTGGAGCCCAATCTTCAATGTAAAATCCTTAATTTAACTCAGAGAGTATGCAGACCCACCACCCCCACCCCCAAGTTGCTTTGCTTTTTGTTTATACTAGAACATTTTAAAACAATTATACACCATACCATGAATAATTGAATCATACGCTTCAATGCAGCCAGATAACGTCAGTCATTCTTTCTAACATGAAAAAATAAATCCAAAAAAAGAAGAAAAAGAAAATAGTATGGCGTTAAAAATCATGACATTTGAGTGAACCTAGTAGCCCCCCCCCCCCCAGACCAGAAC
>OOFJ01139100.1:8292-24511 GCA_900323375.1 Benthosema glaciale
TTTTTAAACAAATGTATATTTGATCCATGTGTGTACTAAAATATCTTTCTCCAATATGTACTTTTTGTAATGAATTAGTGCCATGGCGGTTGAGAGTGTCACAGTAGTGGCTCCTGAAGTCCAAGCCGGGCCTTTCATTCTGTCTAAAGGTATCCGTGTTTGATGAAAACATCTTGTTTCTTTAAAATATACTTGTATATTCATGCATTTTATTATATTTCAACCACTGATTGATGTGAATTTACAATAGGGCTGGTGGAGCAAATCAACGACTTCCAGACATTGTACCTGGGGGATCTCCCTCAACCCGATGCCGATTCCTTTCTCACTATTGATGGTGAATATTTCTATCACACCCCATACCCACGCAGACCAGAGGTGAGAATTGCTGTTTAGAGACGCAAATAAAAACTCTACATGCATCCGATTCTTGAATATACTGCATATTCCTTGTATTACTAGCAATAAATGTATAGTCTGTATTCTCTAATGGTGTGTACAATAATTAATATTTTGTGTAAGGTGGGCGATGTGCGTGTGAGCTTCTCCTTTGCTGGACTCAGTGGAGAGGGGTCTTGGCCTGGCCCAGCTCCGACAGTAAGTCTTTTAAATTACATGGTCGTCTTTTGCCTCATTGACTTTGGGAATTAAATGCAATCTTTGCATTCAGTGCATTTATATTATTATCCAGGATGTTTGCCAAAGTAATGTGATTTCAGTATACATAAAAAAGGATTTATAAAACAAAGTGAGTTAGTACTGTAGCTGCTGGCCTATTCATTATTTTCTATGAGATACAGATCATCTCTGAATCCTTGTCATACTCCAGGTCAGTGTGGTGGCCATGCAGAGAGCGGAGTATCTCGCTCCATTTAAGACCAAGTCAGGATACACCCTGGAGTTGTTGTACATAGAGGAACTTACAGCCCAGGTTGGTGAGCATTTAAACTTGTTGATGCTTTTAGGCAAATATATATTACATCAATAGATAATCATCTGATGATGCGCAAGGATAATGGCATGATAGTGTTAAAAACACTTTGGTTCTGATTATGGCTTTGGCTATATTTCCGTGGGCAGGAGGTATTTGAAAAGGAGCACCAGCACAATAACATGATAACATGGGGACTCAGGGCTGCAGGCTGGGCACTAATGTTCCTTGGCATCAGTTTGACCATGCGCATCATCTACACACTGGGTAACTACTATTGACTGTTGTATGATATAGGCATATTGTACAATTGATTGAATCCCTGGATATGATGTATTTATTTACCCATTTCCCATTATCTTTCTGCAGTGGATTGGATCCCCATTTTGAGAGAGCTCGTTTCCTTGGGGCTGAAACTGTTTGCCCTGTGTGTGTCCTGTTCTCTTTCACTTCTCACCATTGCAGTTGGTTGGATCTTTTACAGGCCCTTAGTGGCAATGGGACTAATAGGAGTTGCTCTACTTCCAGTGCTTATTGGGCGCACTCGTGTACCAGCCAAGAAGCACCAGTGACATCTGCCCATGCCTCTTTATCATTAGGATGCCAGCAGCTCATGGAATCCAGTTTGTAACACATTTGTAGCATTGTGCGTGTTTCTACCTTACCAAATGCTCCATCATTCGGCTGGCATGGCATGACATGTAGGGCAAGGGCAGCTACAAAGGATCTCCACTCCTGTCTGTTTTGGGCCAGCGTCTTTATAGAACCCCATGTGTAATGTTATGGTGCACAATCCTGTATTTCCACACAGGTTTTTGTACATGTCAGAACTTAACACCTTTGTTCAATAGTTATATGGTGCCTTGCCTTTGACAAGTATAGCAATATGCTTGATCCAGAATCTGTTTGTGTGAACAGGGTTCATTTATTTGCACATATACAGTAAATATAGTTTGGTTATTCAGTGGGTGTTCTTTATCAATGTGTTTGCATACTGCTCATACTGTACATAAACGCTATTTGTGTAAAATGCAGTCCTAATTGAGTCTGGATAATCTACTTGAATGTTTGCTATCATTCTACATAAATGTAAAGATGGTGGTAGTCCCACTGCCTCTATTGCGTGATAATCTCATCCATTTTCACAAAGCCATGTAAGATTAAAGCTAGTGTGCTTATTTAACTTCAAGCTGTAATACGCTTAAGGGAAAATCTGCCAATATTAATCCCCTGGCATTTTGTTTTATAATGCAATTTTTGGTTATGCGTGGGATGGCTGACTTTTTATGAATATCATTCTGTTGTGAGGATGACTTAATCTGACATAAAAACTGATCCTGCTTGGAACAGGTCAGCTCCATATATGGAGATCTAAGGGTTTGAGTAGCTGGCCAATATTGATGACATCTCTCCATCCCTGATGTCACGAGGCATGAAATGTATGCAGACGTGGGGTGACGTCTGGGGGGAAATGCATGTTTTCACCTGCGGACGCAATTAATTGCATATAATGCATCATGCTCTAGTCATTGTAATGCACTTAAACTGTTACTAAATGCCAAGAAATGTATACAATACCAGACTTGGATGACAATGGTTGAGTTCTTAATAGCAAATACCAAAGACAACTATTGATACAATGTGTGTATGCAATGTTGTACTGTATGTTAAATGTGTTAAAACTTGCTTTTAAAAAACACCATTTGTAAACAATGTTTTGCATCCAAAAACACTTAATTCCTCATCAAGCAAGTGATAGAAGTATATTTTCCGATTCTTACAAAGTTATTTTATTACACAAAAACACCAAGAGTTTCCATTGTTTTAACAAAATGAGTTTCCAGTCTTTTCAGATTGCATTTGTGCATGGGTTCATAATGCACATAGGGTTTATATCTGAAGCACATAAGAAATGTTGGGCTTGATGTGTACAAGTGTTTCTTCAAATAATTAAAGGAATATGGGTCACAGTGTATAGGTACCTCACAACAATTGGCTGTGGAAACATTCTTTAGATCAGCAGGCAGGACTTCAGCACTGTAGTTGGCAAGTACTGTATGACTTTGACAATAGGCCCATTGCTGACCTCAGATAACATAGTATGTATTGACGTAAAGTAAGGTTTCAATATGGCAGATTTACTCATGTTAAAGTATAAAAAAGCATTTTCTATAACCTCAAAATTGAATACTGACAAAAACCTGACTACTTTTGCTTAAGACGAAAAGAAAAAAAAAAGGGTAAAAGCATTACACCTTTAGTAAAAACTTGTGAGCACAGTCTTTTGTGGGTGTGTCCGGGGAGGGTGAGTTTTACCTAATCTTTCCCTCCCCTTAGACCCGTGCAGGAAGCAGTCCTCATGCCTCCGTTTACAGTAGAAGACATTTATTCTTAATCTTTCCTCTCCGAGCCTGTAGTGCCGCCCTGGTGGCCATCTCAAAGACTTCCCTCACGCCATCCTTTGTTTTTGCAGAGCACTCCATGTATCCAAAGGCACTGATTCTGTTTGCCATATCACGGCCCTCCTCTGGTTTCACAGGTTCCTATATTAAAACAAATTAATTGCATTATAACACAAACACTACTGTATTTTATTATTGAGACTTCAGCTCAGCATTTAGTTTGGCATTGTGGCTCTGCTCATGTGATATTACAGATTACCTGACCAGAATCTGAGATCACAAACCCCCAGAGCAGAGCATAAGACATTACATGAACAACTTTCAATGTATGCCATATACAACATAGATACATATCACATCACAGAACCACCCATTACAGAACTAAATGCCACAGGGAGGAGGTGGAGTGAATTTGAACGACATCTGAACAACTATCGTCTGCATAAAAACTCGGCTAGCATGTAAAGTGAACGCAAAATAGTGACAGCTTAAATGATCCGCCTTGACGTACTGTGGGCGTGTGTGAGTTAGCTTGAAACGAATGAGAAACCCACAGACTGATGATGATGACTGACAAACTATTAGCGAATTAATGGAGGGCACGAGGAGAGATAATTAGAAGTAGCCTCCTGCCTTCTATGTCTGTAATGCACTATTGCTGCGAAACTGAACAGAAGACAAAGCCACGGGCCAGCGGTAACCGCCCTGTTCTTAGCCTACTCCCTCTCCCAATGCTGTCAGGAAATCCCAGTGGGACTGCTATTTTATTCACCATTGCATTGCAATCTCTCGATGACATTCATGTTAAAGCTGCAGTATTTTACAGAGTGTCCATCTATCTATGCACATTAAAAGACAACTGTGTGTAATTGTGTTCTAACAACAGTTTACCTGCTTCATTTTGGCCAGCTCCCTACGGGTGTGCTCATCATTGCGCAGGTCCTTTTTATTTCCCACCAAGATAATGGGAACATTTGGGCAAAAGTGTTTGACTTCTGGGGTCCACTTCTCTGGGATGTTCTCTAAACAAGGGGAGGAAAGGCAAACATCAGTGAGAGCAGAAAAAACAGTTTTGGGTGGGGTTACATGTTTGGGTGTGTCATGGTTTTGGCTTTTGGTGTAACAAAGTAACACTAATGTTTTGGTTTACTATTAAGTGAAACCATGAATGAATGGATGGACAGACAGCAGACATACACACAATGTACTACAAAGAACCAGTTCACCTCAGATTACCCATATATCCGACAAAACTACCTGTGTAGATTATGATATCTAATGTTAACATGCCTGTTATTGTGTGCATATGCACGTGTGTGCGCGCGCAAATTCATATTTTGAGTGTGTGCATGAAAACTTTCTGGTTTCATACAGCCAATAAAAAAAGTCACAATTTCAGTTAAAGTTTTATCTGGTTACTTCTTACTTTATCAAACATAGTTGAATCTGAGGGATAAGCAAATTCTGTGAATTTGACAAGAAAAATCTGTGAATTTAATATTTTAAACTTATATACTATGCCGATGACTGTCAGGAACAATGCCTTTAGGGAACTAATTTCTCTCCGGTTATGCATTGCAAACATGTTGTCAGAGTACTTAGTGCTTTACTCTTTATCATAGTACTTGGAGGCCAGTCTATGACATCAGTACTGAGTGATGACATGGAGGAAATAAATAAAAGATCTCCATATATGGGCAATAAATTCAGACATACAGTCAGACAAACATACGATATACGAGATTTTTAGGAGTTTCAACCGCATCTTCAACTGAATTCACACTCGACGCATCACACCCGTGGGTCCTCGGCAACACACGCCAAGTTTGAAGGCTGACAGATGATCAGTGCCCATGGATTTGATGCTCTTGAAATTTGCTTACCAAGACTGTCTGGGCTATCAATGGAGAAGCACATCAGAATGACATCTGTGTCTGGGTACGAAAGAGGACGCAGCCTGTCGTAGTCCTCTTGACCGGCTGTATCCCAAAGCGCTAGCTCAACCTACCAAAAAGAATACCAACATCGGTTAACAACACTCAACATTTCACTTCACTTGTGATTAAACACAAATTGAAAAATAACTTAACACAGTATTACTTTTATCATCAGCCAGGTGTTATTTATGATACAGTATATGTTGATTTGTTTGTGTGTCTCTGTCCATCAAACTGGTTTGATGCTCAAAATTACTGTTCAAATTCACTGTTCAAATGTTCTTTTGAAACTGGTTCGTACCTGTTTGCTATCCACTTCAATGTCAGCGACATAGTTCTCAAAAACTGTAGGCACGTAGACCTCTGGGAACTGGTCCTTACTGAACACAATGAGTAGACAGGTCTTCCCACAGGCTCCATCTCCCACTATGACCAGCTTTTTCCTAATTGCTGCCATAGCTTGACAGAAACATCACACGAAACGACTCAGGTTAGGATAGATACATGCACAACAAAGTGGAGCAGCGCTGTGAATGAACAATAATAATATTAAAAACTGGGTGGGTCGGTAACTGGAATTTTGTGGGAAATTGTCCACTGCAGGCTATTCCTGGACCTTGTGATCCAGGAATGGTTGTTGTGTGACCAGAAGAATCGTTCTACAGGTTTGTCTCGTCTAGTATCTGCTCTAATGGGTTGGTTGTCCTCGAAGTGATAATAGTCTGCAAGTAGGGTTGCCAAATACAGAGTAGACACGCAGCCTGGTGTCCCTTATTGCCAAGTAAAATAAGAGACATGGTTGTGAATGTGAATCAGAAGATGTTTCTGTAAACTATTAACAACCTGTATTAGGATGAGGTGTTTGAAGGTGACACATTGATTTATTCTCCAAACTAAGGAACAATACGTGTCTCTTATCAATTCGATAAGGGGTATATAACTATATATTATTTATTTATTACAATTCTGTGCCCCAAGGGACATTTGGCAACCCTAAAACCCTAGTAATGCTGCATAGTGTTGAACCAAAAACTGCACCCAGGTATGGCTGCCTGGTGCAAAACTGCCATCTATCACAACTGTGTCGTTGGTGCCACATATATTGTGACCAGTAGTAGTGAGAGAATATTATTTAACGTTTATTGCTGCTTAATCTGCAAGAGAGGCATTGACGCTCATGGCGACGAAGAATATATATCGTGTTAATTAATTGGGTGTAACAGACGTATATTAAGCACTGTCTGGACTTTGCCTTCCTCCAAGTGGAAATATTTCCGTTGCCTTTCTCACCCACACCCCGGTTAGCATTGTTGAATATTTCGTAGCATTCCTTAACAAGTTACAGCATGAATTTTACGTTTATTCGGCGTTATTACCGGAACATATGAAATAATAACATCCATCCACCCACCTGCACAACAACTAGTCAACGACAGCTGTGCGTCGTTAAGAATTAAGTTGGCTAGTTAGAGAGCTAACAACAGTAAGTAGCCTAGGATAAACACGACATTAAGGATAGACCAGTGACGTCACAAGCGACCGGAATCCATTTTTATTATTTTTACGCGACGCGCGCGTCCCGTTTAACGAGTTAACTCAGGCGAAAATTGCGTTTTTTACGAGTTAGTCGAACCGTCAATCGAAAAGGCTCGTCCTATTAAAACTAATAAAATTATTAAAAAATACCCCCCAAATGTCTCGCGAGTCGCGACAGACAACGGCGCGGTATAAGGGGCCATTATCCTTACTAGGCCCATGTCACACTTCCGCTACACGACGACGCTCGGTTGTGACATCACCGACGCCTCCTTGGTAATGTTTGTTCCAGTGGGTAGTTGTTAAAACATCGTTAATAACAGTAACTTACACGTTACACACACACATAATAACGTGCAAATAAACTACCGTGAACGCACCATAATGTGATTATCTGTCGATGGCGAAGTGACTCCGATTACTAGTAAACACACACAAGCTGTGTTTATATTCCACACAGTGAAGCTGACCACAAAGCAGCTAGCACATATAGCCCCAAAGCTATAAGACGGAAGCGAATGACAATGTACTGGTCAGCTAGCTTCAATACCTAGCAGCGAGCATTTAGCAACGGTCACTTTGACTGAGGAAAATACGGGCAAAACTAGCTACAATATGTACTGACGTTATAGACCATTAGACCATTATTACGTACACACGATGTTACAGTTTACACGACCGATAACCTTACCTGGAAAGATATTTCAAAGCTTCCCAAATGACCAGTTGTGTTGCTTTCCTCCTGGCCTTAACTGCGTTACTGTCTACTACTACTAGGCTCAGTCAGTAGGTTGCTAATGATTTGTGGGGGTCGAGGATGTGGGGACTGAGGAGGGGCTTGTGTCTCAATGGCTATGACTGTATGCGTAGGCCTATATACTGTACTAATGTAGGGGAGAGCGATGAGACACTTTTCCCTCAAAGTTGTCCTGGAAGGCGAGGCAAAAATGAAATAGCAGTCAAATTTAAACATATACCCTTATTAATTTAAGCATTTGACAAAGGGCCATACAAATATGACCCCTAAAACAAAGTGGTGCTGTGGCTCAATTGTGGATTATTTTCCCCCTTAGTTGATCCAAATAATAATAATAAATAATAATAATAATAATAATAATAATAATAATAATAATAATCCACCAAATGTAGCCACTTATCAAAAGATAATTTCATAAAAAAACAATTTAGCAAATAGTGTTATTTATTTTCTTAAGTTACTTAAACAATACAAAACCAATTCAATTAAGTTCAATAATATAGCATTGGGCCTTCCATTCTCAGTCGATGATGCTATTGTATTTTGTATTTTTTTTTTACATTTTTGAAAATCTGCCCAAAATGGGCACCAGGGTTAATGTTGTTAATTAGAATCTTCAGTGACTTTGGGCAGAGTGAGAATGCATAGCAGGAAAGGCATTGGTCACACGTATTGTAAAGTACAAACTACTATACTGCCTACTTTGTAAAGGAATGGTGTCAAAACGGTAAGAATCTGAAAACTGAAGAACATACATCTTCATTTGACAGAAAATATTTTTTATTCACAACGTCCAAACCACAAAAAAGTTTTTAAACAAACATTACTGTATATGAGTAGTGAGGTTTAACAGTGACAGTAGGACTGTTGTATGTATAAGCTCATCCTTGAGCACAATGTGCACCATCATAACATTTAACCTCTCTGCCATTGTCTGCTTTGGGAGGGATATTGTCCTCATGTGCTCTCTAGCCCTGTGTAGTCTGGCCAGAACCGAGGTAGTGCTGCACCAGGCTGAGGACATCGGGAAAGGTTTGCAAGAGAGTTAAAATGTGCACAGCTGGAATCCAGACAAAAACAGCCCCTGCTATATTCTATGCGTACGTTAGTAAGGTCCACAGTGTGTCTTCACTGACAGTCAGAATGTACTGGGGGTTGACTGCTGTCGCTTACCAGGAATGTCCCTTTTAGGTTCTTGTAGTAGTGCGTCTCGTGCTTCACTTTTCACTTGCTGAAATGGACCCCCAGTACCAACCTGCAGTTAAAGAAATATATGGCTGTATCTCCAATTGCTGGTAGAAATTCTGGGTGTGCTTTACATTAAAGTCATTAATGGCACACCTGCGTTGTTGCAGGAACGAGCCGATAGGTGAGTTCCATAGACAGCGCAGAAGTGTAACTGTACCAGGATATACTAACACTAGTATACAGTATGCAGTATGTAATTTGTAACAAATTAAAACAAATACATGTCCCGAGGTACCTGAGGTATGAAGATACTGTAAAGTTGTAGTGATGCACCAGAGGTCTTTGGTGGCATCCCATAGTGGGGGTACAAGACGAACCTCCTCTCTTCTCTGGATAAGACATGGTTATAACTATTTCCCTGGCAACCATATCTGATGGTCTCCCTGCTGAAAGATTTCTGGTGTTGCAAAAAGATACAGCTGTCATAATTAAAATAAATAGGAAAAAAAGATTTAGAGGTGTGACATTCATTTATGTGCATGTGGTATATTACGTTTTTGTACAAAGCTATTTACATGCACCTCGACAGTGGGTGCAGGACCAATAAAGCAATCATTGAAAGAGGTAGCACACCATTCTTTGGTAAAGGATAACTTTATTGTAGAATTGACAACGTTTCGATCATTAAATGATCATCAGGTCATACTGAGAATGGTGTCTCTTTCATATTACGTTTTTGTGAAATATTATTTAATAATTGCAGTTAAGCTAGCTAGCATAATAAGATATTAATGAGTTTGACAATATGGAATAAGAGAAATATGTTAATGATGTGTTAGTTATTCAAACAGTAGACTACTTTTATTGGTATGTATAAGGGAAGTTAGGGAACTGTTATGTTTTAGAACATGGGTTTTCAACAGGTGGTCTGGGGACCACTGGTGGTCCGTGGAGGTATTGCATGTGGTCCCTGACCATGCATTTAGTAATGTACAGTAGGAAAGTGAAGATTTGTTATTTTAATTTATTGTATTGACCACAAGTTGAGAAACAATGCAGTAAATGACCTGGTGACGTATGGTGACACGTCAATGTTGTCAGTTACTGGGAAGTCGGGCGTCAAGAACTTCCACAGAAAACGGAGTTAGAATCTCTCTGGTTGAGTCACCATTATAAGGAAATGTGTCCATAATCAATCGCATGTGTCTGCTCGCTCATACATAAGAGTAAGTTACAATGAACAGCAACATGAGTTTAACATGGAAGGTAAATTCATGTGATTCTGAGAATGTACACAGAGACTTTTGATTTAGAGTTAAACTACTGGGCCACAATATTGAAAGTGAAATTAAACGCTAATAAGGCATAAATCTGTATAACATTATAGACTTATGCCAAGACATAATATTACCTTTGAACACACAATATCATGGAAAGTTTTCCACCGGATTCGAAAAGATTAATCCAATAATACAAATTCACCAGGTGAAAAACATGCAAAACATTTTATAACAAAATCATGTCCAAGGAAGGAAAGTAAACATAATAGCCTATAAACATCGCGGTAGCAGGCTAAGGTTATCCAAATTGACCGAGAGTTTTCGATAAACCATAAACACGGACGACATTAATGCATTTCTCTCTATGTTCAGTTGCTGGTTGACACACTGAAAGTTCCAGGATTTTATTTCCAAGAAAGGTTTTGTATTTCAACGCCTGCAGCAGAGTGACAAACAGGCCAGGGGCTGGATTGTCCAGCAGGTTCAACTGGCCAGCACAGTGCAGCTGATGGCTTCTAGTTCTAACTACACAGCTTTCCAGGAAGGCTGGCTCAACCACACAAATTGACCTTCACTGTTGAGCCTTGACCCCTTGCTCCAAGGGATGCTGTCGATCATGCTCTTGTGTTGTTTGAGCCTATATGCAAACAAATTGTTCATTGCAGGTAACATTATTTTTTGATGTTATGCTCATGCACTTATGCTTATCCGTTGATATACACTCTTATCTTACAGCATATTCATATATTGACTGTCAGGCTGTCCACTGTCTGCATACAAAAAAAAAAAAAAAAAAAACATTTCTACAGTGTGCTACTATTGCATTGAGTTAGCCAGGCCTATAGGTAGTCTGTAGGTTTTCAAACTTGGCAAGAATGGTGAACATACACACAAATGTAGATAAGTAAAATACAGAAAAAATGTTTTTATTTCTAGGATCATGTAAAACAATAATAGCCTTTAGCTGAATATAGTCAACCCTGGCTTGGGTGACCACCATGTGGGCTAAGGCAATTATACAACGGGTCTGGTTGTGCTAAAGAGTGAACCATGGGCACAGTACGGGCCTATAAATAGGCTATTTGAAGGGTAATCCACCCTAAAACAAATTCGAATGGGTTTTTCCATATGATCTTAGATAGCTCGATCAATATTTATAAACGGGAACAACTTGTTCCCAAAGATAAGATTTAAGACAAGATATACATTCTGGGTTTAGTGACACTCAACAAGAAGATGTAATCTGAGGCACATGACACAGCAACATTTGAGGCTGTTTCTCTTGAGTTAAGACAACAAACAATATGCAAATGGGGTGTGTGGGTCATCATAGCATCATAACTTATCATACTGCTCAGAGGATAACGAAGATATTGAAGATTCGAGAAGATTTACTAGTAGTGACACAGCAGCTTATTCATTCAATGCAATGGTTCCTGACCTGGTACCACACAGCACCACCACTATCTTCACAAAAGCACAACACTGCCTCTGCTCTGCTGCACAAATACCATTCCTAACAACCTTCACTATTGAAAGTATGAACAATCTACAGCGTAGGATTACAAATCATCAAGTACTCCACCCACACGGTTCGCCACCAGGCAGCATTATGAACAACAACTTTAAGGACAGCTTCTTCCTCCAGGCTATTTGTGAATTGAACAAATGCACTCACATTACTGCACTTTATTGTTGCACTTTAACACAGGAGGTGTTGCAGTTTTGTGCCCGTTCTGTTATCGACTTGACTTGTGTGCTGTGACTCATTGATGTGTGTGGGCGTGCGACCGCCGTGCGTGACAGTTATCTGCTGTGCTGTCTGCTTCTGGACGAGTTGGCATAAAAGAGCTGTGAATAAGCATTTCTTTGTTTCTCAAACAAACAGTGATCTGAATTTTAACTAAGCCCTATTTTTATACTTTAAAATTGTTATAGATCTGCTCATTTAGAAAATGTGCCTATGATGACATGCCCAACCAGGGACGTGAACAGAGGGTTAGAGGGGCAGGGGCTGAAATCCCGTAAGAGGGCACTTTTGGACATAAAATAGCGAAAATAGCTGATCTACAAGCTCTCAACGCGTCACCCCTGCGACGCGTGAGAGCTTGTAGATCAGCTATTTTCGGTGCACACAGCCCAGCACTCTTAGTTAGCTAGTGGAGATGTAGTGTACGACATGGATTTCTAAACACATTTGTTCAACACAAAATACTGTGTTCAAGTTCAGAAGACTTGGGGAAAATTTTCCCATTCTGCATTTGTGTTCTGAAAGGGCAGCTGCATTTGTGTGTCTGAAAGGGCAGTTGTTTTACAGACGGGTAAAAGGGCAGGGGCTGAAGCCCCCTTTCATGTCTATGTGTGCACGTCCCTGTGCCCAACGCGTCACACCAAAGCCTACACGGGTTGGTGCGAGCATGTATTAGTCAACGGGTTGGTGCCAGCCGCCCGCCTAATCCCAAGCTTTTAGGGTTAGGTTTGGGGTTAGGGTTAGTTCTATTACTATCCCTACCCCAAACTTCTAACCTTAACCGCAAGCATAGTTGCAACGCTGACATTTACTCAAAACCGTTGACGTTTACTCTTGCATGGGACTCGCTGCGCAACCCGTATATGATTTAATATGTCGCGTGCCCAACATAGGGACACCAGGATGAAAGTGGTCAACGTAATCTCGAATTGAAACCGTCTCTTGATGTCATCACAAATTAGAGGTTAGTGGCTACATTGTTGGTTAACATTCTCATATAGCACAGAGATTTGTTAGTTTATACATTTTTGACAAACCACTGATCACAGGAAATAGGTATTCTGTTTTGCGGGTGGATAAAAAAAAAAAAAAAGGCTTTACATGAAAAAAAAAAGCATGTTCTTGTATAATATCAACAAGTAAAAATGAAGAAATGGCTAGATACTAAGCAGTCAAAGATCAAGTCAATTCATAGATATGGTGTTTGTCTGCTGGTGTACATGTGCTCGTATGTGTAATTATGCATGTATATTATACACGTCTAACTTTCTTCCCCGTTCTCCCCTGCACCCTTGATGATCCTCTTGTTGCCCCTCTTGCCTCCTGGTCCTCGGGGCTTGGCAAAGGCTTGCTTGAGAGTATGTTCCATCGGGTGGACCTCCTCGTATAGAAAGTCCTCCGTCAGGCCGTCTCCACCGTCAATCTCCATCTACACACACAGTGGTGGATGAAGTTAATGCGACAATGTTCTGTAGAAGTACTCTGAACTGTAAAAGTCTGTACTTTTGTCAAAGTTCTAAAGTATTGGTGTCAAAATGTACTTAAATTTACCCAAATAAAAAGTACCCGTCCCGAATATAAGACAACTCTTTGTTGTAAGACGGGCCCCCATTTTACTCTTTGTTGTAAGACGGGCCCCCATTTTCAAGACTCATTTGTATAAAAAGAACATTGAATGTCAAATAGTCTAGTCTCCAATTATACTACAACCCTGTTTTTTAGGATATTTCCATTGGGAAAAAAAGTTAAAAACTTAGTTTTATATTCAGGCCAATAGGGTACTCAATATTCTTTATGCAGAATGTCCCATTTCAAGTTTTCAAATGTATTGTAAAATGCATTGCATTGTGAGCTTGCAGATCGGCTATTTTCAAATGGCAGAAATATAAGGGCTGAAAAGTCATGTTTTGTAATAATAATCAAAATCTACAAAGTAACTAGTAACTAATGTTTTCAAATAATTGTAGTGGAGTAGAAGTATTGGAAATTGTAAATACTCAAGTACAAATACCGAAAAGTGCATTTTGTGTACCAGTATGTATGAATCCGAATGCACGCACGCATGCACACACAGCTGCGCATATGAGGGGTTGCGCACCTCCAAAAGGGAATAAGCAAAATTATAATTTAATTGATAATGACTAGTTGATTACGACCAAACAGATTGAAAGGTGTAGAGTCAGTAGTAGACTATGCTTCCAGATTATCATCTCTGCATTTCAACTGTGATTTACTGTACTGTGTGTGTGTGTGCGTGGGATTGTTGATCTTCACCTTTTTGGTGACCTCCAGTTGGTAATCTCTCTCCACTTCATCCAGTAACCTGTTCTTGCAACTGGAGTACAACATGCGCTCCTTGATGCTACAGCTATACCCAGGCATGGAATAAATGAACACTGGAAGAGACACAACATTGATCTTAAAACATATGAAAGGAGACAATATACAAGCTCCTGTTGTGCTTATATCAACTATAATATTAAGTGCAATTTACAAGTTTGTACAAAGCTTATTTATATATTTTTCTTTCCAGATGATATAAGCAGATGATTGTGTTTGCCACTTTACATTTGTAGTTCAATTCTGTATGGTGGCCATACATTTACCAAACTCGGGGTCTAATGCAACGAACCATCATGCTAGGATAAGAGCCTATAGTCCCAATCATCATGACATCCCCACAAACCAAACTTTAGGGTGGATATCACAGACAGCACCACACTGGGGCAGTATTATTCTTTAACCTTATTTTCTCTTAGAACAGAACACTTAGGATGCTGTTATTGAGTATTGATAAACAGGTTGACAAACTAAGCATAGCTAATGTATAGGTCACATAGTCTTATATTCTACACATTGTATACACATCCACCCGGAAATACCACCCTACTTGTTTACAAACGGTCCGATTTGGTCTATTCAGAAATCTATGTTGGAGGATACTATTAGAGGAAAGCATGATGGGTAGTGAGGGTAAAGCCTAAATTCTATGTATATCTACACACCACCCTACACCAGTGTAGGGTGTATTTAGATTTTAGTTTTTGTCATAGTCTTTTGAATAGGTTTCATTTAGTTTTAGTCACCTTTTAGTCACCTGGAATGTATAAGTGTTAGTCTAGTTTTAGTCGACTAAATGTCATAAGATTTTAGTTGACTAAATCTACAGTTGATTTAGTCGACTAAAATGTTTTTTTGTCGGGCCTTGATACCGTCATAATGACAGATTTAGCACTTGCTGAAAATAGTCGATCTACAAGCTCACAACGTGTCGCAGCGCGACGTGTTGTGAGCTTGTAGATCGACCATTTTCAGCATGAAACAAAGTGTAAAATGACTTGTCTTTTATTTATAGTGGATGACTTGTCCACTAGTCCCTTCCTGACATTTTAGTCTAGTTTTTATTTGTTGACGAAATTGTACATATTTAGTCTTAGTTTTAGTCATTGTAGCTTAGTTTTCATTTAGTTTCCATTTAGTTTTAGTCAGTGAAAAAAGGTAGTCGACGAACATTTTTCGTCTTAGTTTTAGTCGTCGAGAACAACACTGCCCTACACTCCGTCATTGTACTGACCCAGTGCATCCTGCTGCTGGCCCTGGTGGGAATGTTTGAAGACGAAGAAGTGGTATCTGGGAGAATCGGTGGGAATCCTGTACGCAAGCTCATGGTTCTCTGTATGCTGGGTGTGAACAAGCTCAATTGTCTCCTTATCTACGTCCAGCCTCTACAAACATAAAAGACACAAGCACTGTAGTTTCATAAGGGAAAGAAATGTTGCATCCAGATACTATTTCCATTGCATAATACAAAGGAAAAAACATATCCAACACAAAAGTCTAGAGCAGGATGGGCCTATATGTTCAAATATATATGGTATATAATTTGTTAATCTTATGGAGCTCACCAATTGTATGTAGTTGATACGCTTTTGTTTGAGCTGTTGCAGAGCTCGTTTGGCCTCCTCTTGTAAAGGGAACGCAAGACCCTGAAGAGTCTGTGGCCTTCTGTCTAAGCCAAATTCCACCACCTGCAAGGGGAGACAGAATCATAATACACGTTTTTAACAGTGTTATTATTACACACCATCAAGCAAATAAAAATTAAACGGACAAGATTAATATGCAAGTTCGGTCTGTGCACATACATACACTGTAGGCTTTAACAGGAAAAAACAGACCAACCTTTGCTCGTGCTGTTGGAGTACTGAGTCGCCTACGTTCATCCTGAAAACATCATGGACAAATGTATTTTAATCTCTGAGACTTTCTATCCTTTCATCTCTCTTTCTCTCTCCCTCAACACACACACACACACACACACACACACACACACACACACACACACACACACACACACACACACACACACACACACACACACACACACACACACACACACACACACACACACACACACACACACACACACACACCCTTG
>OOFJ01139128.1:0-16450 GCA_900323375.1 Benthosema glaciale
ATACTGTGTATATATATATATATATATATATATATATATATATATATATATATATATACACAGTATATGTTGTGGGTTATGACCTGAAGTCGGCTTGTGTAGTATCCGGCCTTAGAACAGTCATGTGAGTGTTAAGAGCGTCTGCTAAATGCCTATTGAAAATTGTGATTGGTTGGTTGGGTCTGAGGCCGATTCTTGAAAAAAATCTTCTACTCCTAAACGTTTTCTAATCCTAGTAGCTTTCTGATGAGTTTTCTGAGTTTCAATGTCAGTGGTGCTTATAATTTTTCATGTCAAGGACCCCCAGAATTCTGTTTTTGGCCGCAGACCCCCATCTGAAAATATGTTTTTTTCCAGGGACCCCAGAAGCAAAGATTTAAGTTCAAAACTTTAGCTCTGAAATATGCAAAGATTTGTGCCACATTTTCCCGATTCTTAAAAAAATAGCAGATCTACAAGCTCGTAGGTGGCCTACGAGGTGGTTTCTTTGACCGCTTATCCATAGTCAAGTCGCGGGGCAACAGCTCCACAGCCCCACTAGAGTGCTCCAGACTTCCCTCTGCAGAGCAACATTAGTGACTTCCTTCTGGGGGATCCTGAGACGTTCCAACTTCCAAGGCCATTGAATCGATGTGTTTCCTCCAACTGCGCCTTGGTCTGCTCACAGTGGGACAGCCGTCTTGTTTAGTTGACTCAATGTTTTGTGTTTTTCCTTCTTTCACTGAGCACACTAATGTTATTTATTTTGTTGTTGGTTGTCATGGCTACCACAGTTCCTGTAGTTTTGTTACCCTTTTTTTGTCATGGTTGCCAGTTCCCACCTGATAAGTTCTGGTTGGTCCAGACTGTACTGAATAACTGCTATAGCCTACACAACGACTAGACTAGGACTCGAGTCTAAGATGAATATCTCATCAGAGGTAGGGTGGTCTACTTTGTATCCTCCAAAGAGGATGATATGTTCTCCCATAATAGGACAGCACATATCATACATTGGACATGTTTCCCCTTGGGCTCAACCTTCTTCCAGGAGAAGGTCTCTGGGCTGAATTTCCACACATCATTGAAGTTCCGGTTATATTTCCAGACACCAAATAGACTCTTTCTAGAAGAGGTTTTGCAGAAGGTGTGATCATCTCTCTGTGTCAAACAGCCTGATGCTGTTGTAGAACCCCTGTCTCTCTGTCCCACAACGCAGTTCTGTCTCTCTCTGTCGCAGAATTCAGTTCTGTCTCCACACTCCGCCTCTTATATCACTACAGCTGTACAAAGGTCATGTGAAGTCCATGGCCAATCCGTGGAGACGATGTGTTGCGTTGGCCAATGAGGTAAGTCGGAAACGCTGGTTCTGAATGTTTGGGGCACCTATGCTCATTTGCATATGTTGTTGTTTTTTTCCCTTCAATGTCAATGGCGTTTCATGTTTTGATGTTTAATTTACATATTTAAATTTCATCATATATCATATTTAGCTAATTTCTCCGTTCATTGTCAATGGCAAATGGAAATTCTTTGTGTTGCGTGCGATGTGACGTCACACCAGATCTGTGGTCATGCTATAGAAGATGCCGCAGCAGGATCACGTAGCAGATTATTCTAGAGACAGGTAGAGAGAACTGGGAGAAAGGGAGATCATGTTGCGATCCACAGTGACCAATAAGACAGGAGGACCAGAGGGAGTCGCCGTGGTAGTAGGGTACAAGGTGTACTCATTCGGACGGTCCCACACGGGTAACATCAATCAGATGAAGGTGCACATCTTCAACACAGTGTCTTTACTCTGGATACTGTTACCCCCAGTGACGGGTGAGCGAGGACATGACGCCTTTCAGGTTCCCTCCTGGCGCGTTTACCACACAGCCGTGCTGATCGAAGGCATCATCTACGTCTGGGGGGGAGTTCAATTTACGTACTTCTGCAAAAATGTGCTTTATGCGTTCCACGTCAACACCCACCGGTGGTTCAAGCCCGAGGTTTCCGGGACCGTCCCAGAGAGGAGGTACAGCCACTCGGCCTGTGCGGTGGGGGAGGTCATGTACATCCACGGAGGAATCACCCAGACCGGAGGCGTTAACGACATGTACAAGTTGCACACCCCCACAATGGTCTGGACTTTGATTGATACCTCAGGCACTCCGGTGCCCGTTTCAGAATGTCACTCTGCCACCATCATCGGAACAAAGATGTTTGTATTTGGGGGAGGGATGCAGTGGATCCACAAGAACAACATCAGAGTGTTTGACACCGAGACCAACCTCTGGATGAGCATGCCTTCTTCCCCGCTTCTAAGAAGTCACGCGAGTCACTCGGCCTTCGCCTATAACGGAGAACTGTACATATTCGGCGCCTATGACCACAGCCAGCAGTTCAATGACCTGTGGAGATTCAATCCAGAGACCTTCCACTGGAAGAAGGTTGAGCCCAAGGCGAAAGGCCCATATCGGAGGTTCTGGATGTGCAGTGGCATGGAGGGAGATCGCGTGATCCTCTTTCAAGGGGACACGTTCACGTCTGCCGACGACCTGCACATCTTAGACTTCAATCCTAGTCTGAAGACGTTATGCAAGCCGGCAGTCATCCAGTACGGTCTGGAGCAGTCGGAACTCCCACACAACCTCAGGTGGGAGCTGGCAGCCATGACTAGACCTAGACATGACCTAGCCATGACTAGACCGTTCCTGTCTAGACAGAGTCTAGACAGGAAAGTCCCAAGTGAAGGCTGACAAGTCCCAAGTCAAGAGTGACAAGTCCCCGGTCGTAAACCTTTTGTTTTTCGAGTCTACAACAAGTAATACATTTTTGTTTTGAGAAGCCATGATGCCATTTCATTTAATAATAATCTGCAAAATTGTACTTGTATTTGTTTATTTATTTATATATATTTTTAATTTTCTATTTCCCTTTCGGCAACTTATACAATTATGTTATCCCATTTTTACGACTGTTTGTTCCGTTTTCTTCAGCTGTATCTGTTTTGGTATGGATTTTTTTTCAACATTTAGTTCTGTTCTGAATGTGCACTTTAAATTTTTTTAAAGTGTTTAACCCAACTATTATACTTTCACTAGCATGTATAACGCTGTAAGTTCTGTCGCTAGCCCCTCCAACGTCTGTCCTTTGAAATGACGTCATATGGCAGCCTACAGCCAAACCTATGGACCTTTTTAATGTTTATCACTTTTCCGCCCATGTCTCATCACGAACACATGTCACGTACGTGTATCCTGTGGCGTAGACAGACACGTGCACACATAGACTTCAACGGAGGCTTCAGCCCCTGCCCTTTTTACCCGTCTGTTAAACAACTGCCCTCTCCAGAACATTTAATGGAGCAAGTCCTTTCCATGCCGTACCCGAAGTCAGCGTTCAGGAGAATAGCTTTTTTCCAAACTTTCCTGAACTTGAACGCAGCACTTTGCGCTGACATAATTTGTTTACAAATCCATGTCACATCTCCAATAGATAAAGTGCGGGATCGCGCCCTGAAAATAGCTGATCTACAAGCTTACAGCGTGATGCGTTGTGAGCTCGTAGATATAGCTATTTGTCCAAAGGTGCCCTCTTAGGGAATTTCATCCCCTGCCTCTCTAACACTCTCTGCACGTCCCTGCTGTGTTCGGTGTGCCTGCCTGCTAAACCTGCTGGCCTGTGGCATGTGATGATGTGACCGGCGGATCTCATTGTTGTTTACAGTGCGGAGATAAGCATATATTGGCCCTGGTCTCTCAAACTCCTATCATCTCCACTGAGCAGACATGCAGGAACACAACACCAGCAGTGCGCTATAACCTGTTGCTGACCTAGTACCTCTACAGCCTGGCAGACGCCGTCTCTCCGCTCGTTTTCCACCACGGAAATGCAATTAAGTGAAGTTATTATATGAGGGATCCATCCAGCCTCCCGGTACAGAGCCACAGGCTGCCAAGCCACGGGGATGCTCATTAGATGCAGGGTTCCTGGCACACAAGGTCAGGCACGGGCTAGAAAGCCACTGCGCGATCAATTAAAGCGTCTGATGTGCTTATTCATGGGGTTTGACCATTTGAGAGATGATGTTTTTTTCGTTTTTTGTTCTAAGGCCACAGTGCCAAACGCTAATGTCACATTTTTTTCTCCTTTTTAGACGCACCTTTTGACACACCTCCTATGTTCAGCTTTGGTGTGTGTGTGTGCACAAACTTTGTCCTACGCAAACATTAAATCCCATTGACAACAATGAATGGACTGTTTTGAGTGTTTGTGTACTGTAAACACACAAACATTGAAGACAAAGGGTGAGGACGCAAATTCTGATTGGCCAGAATGAGATGATGTAATGGTGAAGTACGGTGATACGATCGGCCTTCACTTCACACAGTTGTGACATACATCATCATACATGTACATCACATTTCGTGCTCAGCCAATCAAATAATTTCATGGCATTCGGTCGCTGTGCCCTCAAACAATGTACAACGCCAAAGGTAAAGCCCCTTATTGTGATTAAATTCCGCACTCTACCTGGTCTCAGCCAAACGAGGTGAAATAGAATGGAAATGGAATTGCAATTGCGTACATACATGCCTAGGAAAGCCCCCAATCCGTACATATGACACTGACATTCTTCCCATAGACAATGACAGAGGTGCGCCGTCTCTATCAAACTTGGTACCATGGGAGACACCACCGAGCGGCCTATAAGGGCCGCGAGCTGCCGTCTCGAGCGTTGTAAAGTTCGGTAGAGCAGACTCCAGCCCCATCTGAGTTTGTAACCAAATAGCACAGAATCGTAATTAATGTCAAACCCGAACTTAACCAAACGCGGTGGTGAAATAGCACAGATTGGCAATTCCGTGCATGGCAATACTATTGAAAGTATACAGATTTGGGGGTTTTCTAGGCATGTACAAACATATGTACGGAATTGCAATCCGTGCTAGTTCGCTCCATTGGGTGAGATGTGGTTGCTACACTACACAGGAGCTTACTGTAACTGGTCTCCAATCTCTCTCTCTCTCTCTGGCCATTTCTAATCTGTCCCTCATTCAGCAAGAGTGAATTGAAGCCTGTTTGCTCTCATATCCAAACGTGCTGCTGTGTCCTGTTGCCTTTGCAGGGATTACGTGGTTCATTCAATCATAATGTACAATATTTGTCTTTGAAACGTAGTGAAGTGAAAGTATCCAAAATTACATATTACTCAGGTAAAGTACAGATACTCAAAACATGTACTTAGGTAAATAAATGTTGTTACTGACCACCGCTGGTAATGTGTAGAAGGTATACTGTGCTGCGTGCCAAAAATGGCTGATCTACTAGGAGAGAGATCGGCTCATTTTGTAGATTTTACTAATTACGCGGCACGCGACTACAGCACACCACAACATATGGTCTCTGTCGGGTCATGGAACGAAGTCACTCTGGATTATAGACCGTCTGCTAAATGCATAAATTGTAAACCTCATATGTCCAAAACTGTGACATTTCAGGAATTCAAATACTGTCTGTGTATAAACAGTAGCAGATCGAAAAGCTCGAATTCCGAGCGTGCGGATCTGCTACTTTTTTGATTTTGTGTGACGCTGTATAGGATGATCCAGTAGGTGGGCTCTGTTTTGCAAAAAAAAAAGAAAAAAAGACCCCAAAACATTTGCCCAGGACTCAAAGCAGTGAAAATAGCAGATCTACAAGCCCACAATGTGGTGAGATATTTTCATTAAATTTGTTTTCTAATATTTAGAATTTCTTAGATTTTTCTTTTATTTCTTAATGTAATTACAAAATAAAATAATAATAATTTTGCTTTTAATTCATGAAAATGTTGATTTTTTTGGGAATGTTTTTATTTTTTTATGTTTTGAAGCAATAATTAAAAAATGTAGGAAACAAAAAATGAAGGTACCCACAAAAATGTATCCGGGACCCACAAATGGGTTTGGGAACCAGTAAAAAAATAAATAAAGAGATAATAGCATTCTGCAGCCTGTGAGTCTGACAGCATGTGTGTGTGTAGGCGTATATGTCTCACCTGTCCGGTGTAGGCAAAGTCTAGAGCGTGCTTCAGTCCCACACTGGTCACTCCCTGCAGGGTCACTTCATCAGCTTCACTCTCCACCATACACAGGCTGAACATGGCCTGAATGAATGAAGAGCACAGAGCATGCTGGTCAAATAAGGAATGGACAACAACACAGTGATTCTCAACCGTAGGAATTTCATTTCCCCCCCACTGTAAAACCCTTAGAATGTTAAATTATCCAAATGGACCTGTAATACCGCGGTCCATTCGGTTCATTGTTACACTCTCAGAGTCAGAGGCCTCTCAGGCCAGTTGGGCCCATCTGCCCTAGTTGGGTGTATTTGGTAGCCTGGATTCCAGCCTGATTTGCTACGTTCCGCGAACGTAGCAAATCAGGCTGGAATCCAGGCTATCTATTTGGGTCTTATCAGCCTTTTCTTTCGGTGATTCGGTGTTCAGCGGTATTGAGCGCCGAGAACGTCTGACATAAAAGCTGACAATTTTTTTTTGTTGCTTGGAGCAGGTCTCAGCTGTTCTCTGCGCGCAACACCTTTGCACGGTGGAGCATAAATAAAGTTTGAGGGGATACAGACGTTCGGCCATGCAGGCTCTGGTGCAGTGATGGTATACCTCTGCGACTGGAGGTGGGGTTTGGGGGACAACTGCTTTGAGAATCGCTATCATTTTTTAAACATAACATCAACTAATATAATAAGGTATATATTTCAAGAGCGAGAGATCACAATAAAAACAACCACCATCCCCTGGCCAGCAGGGCGCCTGATGGAGGGGGAAAGGAACTAGTGGTCGGAATAACGTATTCCTTCCACCAGAGCAATGTAGAAGGAGAGTAGTGACACTCCCGTTGACTCCAATAGAACGCCTGGAAAGCGGAAGTGCTCTACTGTGCTCATTCTATCTCAATGGGACAGTTCCAATGTTTGGAACTGTAGCCCATATTATAGGCACCTGCTCTGGCGGCGAGATCAAAGCGTGTCGCCACTCTCCTTACACCACTCTGCCTTCCACATGCTATGTCCAACCGTGGAAACTGTCCCCCCCCCTGTCAGGTGAAAAGAAGCGGCTTGCACTGAAGGAAGCATGAGGTTGCTCTCCCCAGGTTGGCGGAGGGACTGTAGAGCCCAGGATTACATTAGATAACACTGGGTGGAAAAAAATGGGTTATGAAAATTGTGGGATGAAAAAAAAAAGAAAAAGAAAAAAAAGAAAAACTAAACTACGGTACACTGGGAGGAAAACAGCATCTTAAAGTGTAATGGATGCATTTTTAGTTTTTACACACGAATGCTGTGACCACTTTTCCACTGCATCTAATCGAGTGTCTGGTTTCTTTTTGGCCCCGGGCCTGCGCGCGCATGCTGGTTCTTATCAGTGTGACGTTGTCTGGAAATGCATCTATTGATTATGCCTTGCATATTTCCAGTCCTGCCACTGGAGCAGACCCCTGTCAATAGCAATCACCATCTCTGAACCAGCCACTCTGTCTGGTCTCACGTGGAGCACATAATGATCACTGTTACACAGAGGAGCACTTATACTTTTGCTGCTGCGTCAACCCTCTGCCTGCACAAAGCACTACTCACAACCATTTCAATTTCGACCATTTCAATTCGGTTATCATTGGGCTACATTCTTTTGCATCGTAGCTAAGTGGCTAACCAGTTAGCCAGTGTGCACCTGTGTGGCCTTTTTCTTCACTTGGAGACTCGGCAGCATAGCACCTCAGAAATACTGGCGTGCGCACATCTCCTGTTTGTTGACGACTTCATAAAAATCCTGATCTGTGCATTAATTCCCAAATAGTTTGTTACTTACTACGGACCTCCATCTGAAAGTATTTTGTGCGAACCAATAGCAGAAGAATATTTTCTAGTTCTTTTGTCTAATTTCCATTAAAAGGTTGCCAAAGCGGATCATCTGTTTCCATCTGCTTTTGTTTTCTGTGTCTTCTCTCACCGCATCCATAACCCTCTTTGGCATTCCTCATCCCTCCTCTGCACATGTTCAAACCATCTCAACCTCCGTCTCTCTTGTTTTATCCACAAACCTTCTAACCTGGGCTGATGTAGTCATTTCTGATCTTGTCTCTCCTTGTCACTCGTTAAAGGAGAACCACAGTGACAGTGGTTTTGCTTTCACACTGGCAGCTACAAAGCTTCAGGCTACCATTTCAATGGAAGTCAGCGACATGAATATGCAATGTGGCGTTCAACGTTTGTCTGCTACAAAATCTGCAAGGCTTTACACAGTGACAAAACAAAGTGTTTAAAGCAGGGGTTCCCAAACTGTGGTGCGTGCACCCCTTGTGGTGCGCAAGGGCCTTCTAGGGGGTGCGTGACATGAAAAGGCTAATGGTGGTGCTATGGTTTTATTTGAAATATATTAACATGTTTTTATGACTTCAATTACTCCTACACAACATGAACTTTGTCTTTGAACATTCAGTGGAGTTTCAGGGGTCTGGCGTTTTCTCTGTGCATTCTGAAGCCTTTTGAGCTGCAATGAAAACAGGCAAAATCCCTCGGTGAGTCATCTGCTGGCAAATTGTCATATATGGGATTTGTGGACTGTTATACATCACAGTCCACAGGAAAATCAGAGCAAAAGAAAAAAACTGAAAATCTACTGAATTTTAAAAGTTCTGTTTTTTAGGTGCAATTCAGCTCAGAAACCTAAAAGAAAAAAAAGGAAAAAAAAGGAAAAATACAAAAACACACAATTCCTTTTCATATTTGAGGGGGGCACGAATTATTTCTCTCAGTCAGTTATGTGTTCTTTTTAACCCCAGGCTAATTAATTCATAATTTTTTTTCTTCATATGTTTCTCATTTGTCTGCCTGACCCCAGTGAGCGCTGCATGGCTGTTGATCGACACTTTCAACAGCGTCTCGGAGACGCGTGGTGCTGTCACTTTGTGGCTTTGGGTGTGAGGCAGCGTCGGCATTAATAGTCACATCCTGCATGGCTTCGTCCAGTGCATTCATTCCCTCAGGGATATATAGGAACTATATACTGTGTAATAATGTGTTGTGAGCACACAGACCGCTGCAGCTCTCACACTGCAGCATGCTGTGGAAGCAGCGCAGTGTGCACGCCATGCTATACGGTACAGTACGTGTGGCCCGCTGGGTTCTACTGT
The DNA here is from genome assembly GCA_900323375.1 of Benthosema glaciale. Taxonomy (NCBI): domain Eukaryota; kingdom Metazoa; phylum Chordata; class Actinopteri; order Myctophiformes; family Myctophidae; genus Benthosema; species Benthosema glaciale. The sequence goes on from OOFJ01139128.1 coordinate 9,159, forward strand.
ATGTGTCCCAGTCAGAGAGAGAGAGAGACCTCATTCACATCTAGGACTCACTGAATCTTCCGTGGATCCCACAACAGGGGGAGCTGTTGCAAGCATTGCAATTCATTTCCAATGGGAGTCACATGGTTTGAAGACTCAAAGGTGAGCCATGTGTTTCTCCTGCCCTCATCCTCCCCCGCATGGCTCACCTTTGAGTCTTCAAACCATGCATGTGACTCCCATTGGAAATGAATTGGGAGCTTGCAACAGCTCCCCCGGTTGTAGGATTCACGGAAGATTCAGTGAGTCCTAGATGTGAATGAGGCCAGAGAGAGAGAGAGAGAGAGGTGGGGGAGCCATCCGTCACCTCCACTCGCCCCATCAGCACCTCTGCCAAGGTCAGCACCACAGCACCACCCTGCTGCAGCCCTGCTTGAGGCTAGAGGCTTAGTACTGTATGCACGCACGCACGCACACTCACGTTCCCCAAAGACACACGTACAAAGCTTAGCTATTCTCTCTTTGTCACAATATTTCTTCTCTGTCGTTGTCTTTCTGTCACTTTATTATGTATGTGGATAAGGAAGAACACGCACACACACAGCTTAGCTATTCTATCTTTGCCACAATCTTTCTTCTCTATCTGTCTCACATACACACGTACGCACAGTCGCATGCATGCACGCACACGCACACGCACACGCACACGCACACACACACACAGGCACACACTCACACACGCGTGCGCCCACAGACACACATGCGCATGCACACAGCGCGAATGTAGTAGCACACCCCGGGTTGCGCCACTGGTCTGTCTGCCTGTGCATGCTGCTCAGTCAAGTGTTGGATTTTTAATTAGCGCAGCTGTGTGAATCAACAAAGCCCAGTTGAAAAGGAGAGACAGACAGGGCCTTGGTTAACACTCACACAGCCCCCACCCCCCACCCCCAAGTCAACCCTGCCTCGCATATCACCCTCACAGCAAAGACTGCAAGCCTGCTTAAAGTCCACGCATGCACGCATCGGAGAATCTTGATGAGGTTTGGGAGAAAAAAGAAAAAAAAGAAAAAAAGAAAAGAAAAAAACGAGGATGTCGAAGAGGCGGAACGCTGTGGCTCGTAGTGGTGGAAAGTAACTAAGTACATTTACTTAACTACTGCTCCGCCATCATGCACCAGCTGAGTCTGGGGAGGAACTACTCCGTTACAAGTAAAAGTCCCAAATAAAAGATTTACTAGAGTAAAAAGTACAACAGCGTTGGTATCAAAATTTACTTAAATTAGAAAGTAGAAAGTATGCAGAACGTAACCTTTAACAAGTGTTCAAATGTATACAAAAGATATTTTGAAAATAGCTTATGATTGTGAGACAATGTGTTGCATCGTGACACATTGTGAGCTTGTAGATCGGGCTATTTTCAAACGACTGAAATGTATATAGGGCTGAAGTGGTTATGTTTTGTAATAACAATCAAAGTCTACATAGTATCTAAAGTTAACTAAAGTTTTCAAATAAATGTAGTGGAGTAAAAGTACAATATTTGGAGCCGAGATGTACAGAGAAACATGGTATGGTATGTATATATAATGCCCCCCCACTCACTTCTACTGTAGTGTATAATGTCCCAGGAGCAATCCTTATGAATTCAACTTAACTGAAAGTTCACCGAAAATCATTATTCCATGCCAAGAGTCACACCAAAGCGTCTAGTGCTTTTCTATTCCCTCTACATAACAACATACCACCATCAAATCTTCTCACCGACATGTACTATGAGAATACAATATATTGATCTTTTAAAAAAACAAAATGAAAAAACAAAAAGGACATTGATTACTATACTGACATTCTGCCCAATCCAACTAACACATGTCTGATCCTATATGTCTGGTGCTGCAGCCTGCCACAGCGCCAGGCAGGCCAATCAGACAGCAGGCCACTGGGACTAGCTCCCACCCTCCCCCCTGGGCCTGTGTGGTCAGGATCAATGGTTGTGCAATGCTCTCAGGGACATCAATCTATACCTTTGATCAGAAAGCAGCAGCAAGAGCCCGGCTGGGATCATCACGCACAGCGCATGATTACAAGTCCGTCTCTAATCATGGTAACGCCCTCCCCACGCCTGCCTCTGACTGGCCTACCGACATTGCCTCCGAGGTGGATAGCTATGGTGGTGGATAGTCCGACGCGATGGTGAATAATTGATTGAACACGTATGCCATAATAATATGATTTGATTTCATGTTTGTGTTGATTATCGTGTATTGATCTAATTAGAGTAAACTAAAACTATTATGCTAAAAGAAAAGGATAAAGATCAATGGAAAAGAGACCTTTTTACAGTACAATAATGTTTCAAGTTTACACATACTGTACAAATAAATGACAGTGCACAACTGTACAAGATAGCGTGTGTGCTGTACCAGGAATGACTGAATTGGCCATTCAGTCTGCTGACCTCTGTGTCCAAGATGAATAATCAATTAAGAGGGTGTCTGTAGCAAGTACTGATGAGTCAGGATGTGTGCTGTGCATGTAGAGTACACACACACAAACCAATGTATTAGCTCCTGCATTCTTCAATACAGTCTGTCTGTCTGTCTGTCTTTCACTTTAATAAAGTGATGGTGTGGTATTAATGTAACTTCAGCTTGTGCCGGTGTATTTGCATGTCTTAAATTGGCTAGTAGTGACATCCAATAAGCCAGGACAGGATCATTCAAATTGGCTATTTAGCAGTGTTGAATACTATGATCAGTCTGAGGAAGAGCATTGTGCTCGAAACGTTACTCTATCATTTTGATGCAATAAAACAAGACACCAGTTACAGCATCAGAGCCTACAGTGTGCGAGCGTCTTTATTATTTTGTTAGTTACTTTGCATCGCTCAGCACCTGCCCAAGTTTGGGTTGGATGTGCATGTCTTTTCTCCTTTTTTCGAATACTATGATGGACATTTTTATTTTACTTTTAGTTACTCCACTGCGCCTCTACCAATAGTGCCAAGAGAAAACCTTATAGATAAGATTTGTCCTTCCGGTGGGGAAAATAAACCCTTTTCTGGCATAAAAGGTGGATTTTATACGTGTGGTGGGAGCTCAGAGTGCATCCACGAAGGAAAGTTGGCTTTCTAATAACACAAGCCGCCTTTGTATTGTTGGTGAGTAGGTAAAAGGTTCTTTATATTTTCGTAACAGAGGAAGCAAAGCAAAGCAAAGTTCTTTGTTTACCCAGGGTGAATGGACTTAGCTCGAGATGCTTATTTACAGCCAGACCCTGCATATTTCATAGAACATGTCATGGTAGGGGTTCAATGCCTTGCTCAAGGGCACTTCAGCGGTGGTAATTTTAACGTGCCGGTCCGGGGATTCGAACTGGGGACCTTCCGGTATCAAGACCGCTCCCCTAACCGTCGGCCACCACTGCCCCTCAAGGAGAGGCTAGGGGCTCCATTTTCATCACGCGCTAAACCCCTTATCCCTAAACTTCTTTGCCTTTTTTACTATTTTGAAGAACATTTTTGAATAGTTAAATGGCTAGCCTACAAGCTCACAAGTGTCAATGTAGATTGGCTAGTTGAACTATTCAAAAATGTTTTTCAAAATAGTAAAAAAAGGCAAAGAAGTTTAGGGATAAGGGGTTTAGCATGGACGGGCGCAGGAAGAGAAGAGTAACATAGCTCTAAAGAAGCCATTAGAGCTATATGGACCAGAGCTAGATCTTGAATGAGATTTAAAAAAAATAAAAATAAATCTGTAATCAGAAACAGCGGTGTTTGGATGGACGCGTAGAGATGGGAATAAAACAGGTAAATTAAATCAAGCTTCATTTTTATTCATGCAGGACTCGACACGTCATCACGCATCACGTTTTCGTTCAAAGGAAGTAATTCAAATTAGATTTTTTTTTTACTTTTGATATAAAAATACACAAAAATGAAAAACGTCTCGTTGTTTTGGCATCCATTGTTAGGTATGCCCACCACCATATGATGACTCCGGATATGGTCTAAAAGTGTGGGAAACTTATTTTTAATTTCATGGTTCTCTAATGGTTAAAATACATGTACAAAATACATAAATGCACATTATTCTGGGCTCTTTTTCATAGACCAGGCTGCTTCTCTCGCAAATGTGGCAACACTGATCTCCAGCAGTCCTTGTTGAGGGCAGAGCAGGGCAGGGCAGTGCAGAGCAGACGGGATGTATTTCCCCCGGGGCGTTCAGGCTCCCTAATATGATGGCATTGGAGGAGACAGCTGACACGGACTGACAGTCTCCATGCAGGTAAACAACTCACGCTTGGCCACATATCTTAAAATTACAACTCCTCGTGAACACAAGGGGCGTGCGTGCATGTGTGTGTGCGTGTATGTTTGAGAGAGAGAGACTAAAGAAGTCTGGTGTGAGAGAGACATAAGCACATGAAGCAGGTGTGAGTCAGTGAGTGAGGAGAAAGGGGGAGAGGGAGAGAGAGAGAGAGAGAGAGAGAGAGAGAGAGAGAGAGAGAGAGAGAGAGAGAGAGAGAGAGAAACAGGGGGAGGGAGAGGCAGACAGAGAGGGAGAGAGGTTGAGAGGGAGAGAGAGAGAGAGAGAGAGAGAGAGAGATGTTCCACGTTCACATTTCTCGTGTTACTCTCTCATGCCCTCCTGCAAATATCTGCTAAATAATTGAAGTACAACAAACAAAGCAGTCGGAGTCAGATGACAACCTCCAGATAACTACGTTTAGCGCCTACACTACACTACACTACACTACACTACACTACACTACGAACAGGCATGAGAAACACAGAGAGAAGCTGTTATACTGCGGCAGCAGACTTATCTAATAATCCCACAAGGCACTCTAACTAATGTCACGGTGTCAGGCAGAAACCTTGTATCTCCGTATTTGAACTTTTTTTTTAATGTTTTTTCCCCCCCGTAAATGAAATGAAATGAATGCCTTACTTCGATGTACACTAGACTACATGACGACGCTCTATTCTACACACTCACACTTCTTACAAGGTCACAGCTCAGCTAGCGTGTACGGGAGGCATTGTGACATTGTGTGGAAGCAAAGGTGGTTATATTGATCAATGTTTGTTGAAGGTGGGTTTGATCAATAGAAAGGTATTAACACGAGCTTGTGACTAAATAATAACTACAATTGGATTCATTGGAACACGCGGGTTCTGTATGGACATATGAGGTTTCCACACGCCAGAAATGTGAATGCCGCCTGACTCCCGGCAGCACAGACACAATTAAAACTGGAACCAAAAGAAGGAACAAAAGCAGAACAAAGGACAAAAAGGATGAAGGACGAACGGAGGAGGATTCTGAAACTCCCTGCAGAGACACGACGATACATCAGATGTTTTCAACCGATTTTATATCAAGGTCCATTATTCGGCATTTGAGCCACAGACCACCATTTGATAGCATTTAGCCTCTCAGACCCAAAAATAAAGAATATTTTGTTACTGTTGGATACGATAGGGTCTAACAATGCCATGCTGTGTTGATGTGGTACCATAGCAGAGATAACAGGCGAACGTTCTAAATATGTAGACTTTGTGGAAATGAAGTAATGCAGATGTTTACCAAAAATGCAACTCTTGAGAGTGTAATTTAATTTTACCCCCTCCACCTCTCTCCCCATTTTGTCTATTCCTATCCTGGCTAAAGCCAGACGTGAATCAGCCGTTGGCAAAGAGAAATTGCCTGCCGGCGGATTACGGTCTAGGAAAGCTCAATTGTACACCCACTTCCTACTCCAGGGAACTTGGGAGTAGAAAATTTGGCCAATCGAGACACGGCATGCAAATATGGGCAGGCTTTGGTACAGTGACGTTCAATGCCCCCCGGGGAACAAGATGTATACACAGCTTTCCCAGACTAATATACCACGTCGACAGTGTGATATTAGTCTGGCTAATTAGCCAGGCTAGTCTATCCCTCATAAAAAATATAAAATAAAGGCAAAGGTAAAAGTAGCAATAGCAACATTTTTGTAATTCTGTTATAAGTAAAAGTCCTGCATTCAACATCTGACTTGAGTTATCGGCCTCAAAATATACTTAAAAGTACAATGTTGAGAAGTTAGCAAATATTTCAAATTATTTACAAACTATGTTTCATAATGTAGCCGATCTACAAGCACAAGTCACAATTGTAATGAAGTGAAAAGCACAATATCTTTCTCTGAGATGTTATGAGTATGAAGGGTTTTGATAAATGGTCATATACTCAAAGTAAATTGTACCTTACTTGAGTACTACATTTACTCAATTACTTGCTGCAGACACATACACAGACACACCAGGAATAATCCCTGATTCCCACGTGGAACTTGGACTGTAATCTGTCTCTGATTTTCAAGCATGGGATTAATATAATTTCCACTTCCTAATCTGCTCTGTATTGTGAAAACCACAACTCATCAGCCCCTGTGGCCTTTGCCAGGGTTGTGTGTGTTTTGACAGGGTGCTGGTTGGAGCAAAGATATATGAGATACCTTGTACATTGGCCGCTGCCGTTTATTGGAGCGATGCGTGATCATCGCGGCTACCATATTTTGCGGAGAGAGCCATGGACCTAGACAACAATTCTAGCTTGCCAAATGACCCCCCCCACACACTTTCCATCTTTGAGTGTATGTATATACACAAACAAGGTGTGTAAACACAGCCATTGAAGGCAAGAGTTGAGGATGCAAATTGTGATTGGCCGGCGTGAATGGGTGGGAGATGTGCCATTGTAGCAGGCCTGTTCTGACATCACAACACTCCATATTTGGGCATGCCTGACACCGAACTTCATATATAGGAATAAATAAGGGACACAGAGACACAGATACAGAAATCTCCATATATGGGCATAAAAGGGACAGACAGATGGGTAGAACGGGTACTCTGACATGGGTACAACGGGTATTACATAGCTGGGTGGGGCATGGATCTCCAACTTCCATTGTTACCAACTCTGTGCTCTACAGCCGTGCACCGGTCTAGTTGACCATAATGAGCTGAAGAATTAAGTGAATATAGAAAATAGTAGGTAGAATAAAAAATGTACACAATCATAGATCCAACTCCAAATAGAAGAAGGCAGGCCACTACAGGGCCTAAGGTGCATGGAAAGTTAGTCAAGCTAACAGACAGTGATTAGGTCATGAGATTGAATAATGCATGCCTGTTGTATGAAACATGTTATATAAATATAAATAAACTTGTCTGGTCTCATAGTGGCTATCCATCAACTATTGTATTAAATGTTTTGCACTGTATGAATAAACTTATACTGTGTCACATTATAAGTTGT
>OOFJ01139141.1:8023-19230 GCA_900323375.1 Benthosema glaciale
ATATATTTTCTCTATTATTCATGTTATTGTAGCGGTCAATTTGTATTGGTGGTGGGGAGGGGAGCGGCTCGGGGGTCCCGAGACATGGCCAAAGCATTTCCGGGGGTCCCCAGCCAAAAACGTTGAGAACCCCTGCCATAGACAACCTATAAGGCAAAAAAATAATCTAATTTCATCATGCTTTAAGTAGCATGTGACAATTTCTTGACCTGTCAAACTAGGGGGTTTTCATGATTAGAATATGCACATCGACTGGGTGCTGGGCTAAAGAAATGTCATCAGAGGATAGATAGAGCCCGCACACCACAGGTACAAAGTCAGACTGTCTTTATCTGAATCCATTCCAAGCATTTGTTTTGCATGAAAAACACTCCTTGGCCTAAATTCGGCCATATAATAGCCACTTGCCCAAATGTGCTGCCGGCTATGGACGTTTTTAGGCCAAGGAGTGTTTTTTGTGCAAAACGAATGCTTGGAATGGATTCAGAATCATGAAAAACCCCTAGTTTGACAGCCTTATATAGGTTGTCTATGGTGTGGTACACAAAAACGTCCTTAATGTTTTTTCGTGATGTTTCCGGCAGAGCAGACCTCTCATTCTGGACCTTAATGACCAAAATAATGAATAGAAAAAACACAAATATAAAGTACGGCATGATATAACACGTTAAACCAGGGGTATTCAACTAGATTAGGCCGGGGGCCACAACTGTAGAATGATTGTATGTGGGGGGGGGGCGCATAGCGTGCGTGCGAAGCATGACATTTCTGGGTTCTCAAAATGCATTTTGTGCTCAAACATGAGATGTGGATAGATAGAATAGATGTAGACCTATTTGACAGTGCATAAACATAAATGCCTTGACATTAACGACCATCAACAAGCACCAGCTGGATGCACTCACGCACGCGCGCAGACAGATTTGGCCCGCGGGCCGCCAGTTGAATACCACTGCGTTAAACTCTAGTATTCCTTAAGCTTTTGAGCCTGTGGCTGTCCGACTATACTGTTCTTGTCAGTCATGTGTGTGTGTTATGTTTCTGGTTTAAAAGCTGCTACAGAGCCTCTCAATTAACATAAGGTTTTATTTGCTATATTCTTAGTCTGACAGGTCTGACTTGTTCTCGTGCAGTCATGAGTCATTTATTTTACATTTAACTAGAGGATAGGATAAGCCCCTTGAGATGCAGCATCTTGTTTTAGAGAAATCAAGAAAAGCTTGTTTTTTTTTTAATGCCTAGCGGCCCAAAAAAAGGCCTTTGAAACAAGGTGGTTAACCAGAGGTGGAACAGCTGAGTTAGGAAGCGAGAGCGGCCGCCTGGGGATCGGAAGGTTCTCATTTGGCCTCCAGCTCGCCCAGTCTATGTGGCGACTCTGGCGAGATGTTCCTGAGTTCCTGCATTAATATTGTCATGGTATTTCAGAGGATTAATTTCACCTTATGTGCAAATGTACAGTGAAGATACATGCCCGAAATATGCTGACAGACAGAAACGTTGCTGCTTAAATACAATTCTGTAAGTGAAGACAGTGTGCAGGATTCCAGTTTTTTTTCCCTACTCGTCCAGTTCATTATACAACGCACCTGTCCCTCGTAGGTGTGCGTAAGGACTTTTTCCCTTCATATGTACAGTAACAAATACCATGACAACTAAACTTCAGTTCTTTCTCAAAACAAAACCTCTGTTTCCCGTTTTGGAGCACACACAGGCTTACTGTAAACGCACAGTGAGCTGTCTGCATGTTAACAAATTAGGCCAGGCGGTTTCTTTTTCCAGCATTGTGGTTCTCTGTATGCAATACCGACAATGATTGTAGAAGTCGAGTCACCCTTTCATAACGACAGCCAATGACTTGCAGATGTCACATACTGATAGAGTAGTGCCTTGCTGAAAGGCTAGCCAGAACACATGGCTGCTGTTAAGATTGAACCTCTACATCACTGCCCACCCAGGCCTCCCCTCATTATTTTAATTGTGAGTATTAAGCCGCATTTATACTTTGTGTTGAGTGCCGGTCAGGCTTTATGCCTGCAGGTTGTGGCATATGTTTTATACGATGGGAAACCATATTATAGCTTCCTTTCACAGCACCACCACCTCCATTTAATTGTCGTCACCGTGGGAGCGACACCGGTGGTTTCTGTGGCCATCATCGTATTCTCCACAACGATCCAACTTTGTGGACGGAGTACAGTAGACATACAGACACTGCTGGACTAAAAAGATTCAGTGTCCCTGCCAGGCGAAAACCTCATATGTTCAAAACGGATCCTTTTCAGGAAATGGGTAAAATAGGACCTGTGTTTCAAATAGATCCAATGTAGTTAGTATTAGGTAAAATACTTTTCACTTTTTACTAAAGAAAACACAGATCAGACCCTTGGGTATTAAGTTTACATATAAACTTATAAACTAATAGCAGATCTACAAGCCCACAATGCATTTTCATACATGAGCTTCACTACTTTACTCAAAATATAGTGCATTAAATGTAGATGCAATGTGTGCAGGAACAATATTGAACTGTACTACTTTTGTCTCATGATCTTTTGGCTGTGATTCTACTCTAATCATACAACCATCACTGACCTCTTGACCTGTCGGCCGACTATTGGAAATTCCCAAAGAATCAATGGCAAGAAGTGTGAGGTTTGACATAATATCCCCTCACAAGCATGTGGTTGGGAAAGAAGGAATCAGTTGATCTAATTTGCATAGTGTGTCAACTAAGTGATGTCTACATCACCCCCTCTTATTTCATCTACCGACTACAACTGCTGAAGCATTACATATAGTTGTTTACCAGACACTTGATTTTAAGCACCTAGACTAAATAATATCCAATCAATGTTTGGTACATAGTATGAGTGGACTAACTTTGTCACTAAAATACACTTGTGGCTATGGTATGCTATAGTACACTGTACTATAGCAATATATGGCTGGCCGTCATCTCTTCATTGTCACATGGCTAACAATAATTCCATATCTCCCTTCTCTCTCACTCAACATACTGCAGCATTACTAGGCCAGAGAGAAACTAGGAAATTAAGTTCTTTAAGCCTAATAATCTATGGTTCCATTGGTTCATCAACTTCATCCTTACTTGGCGGATGATCATGCTCAGTGCTTCTCATCACAGCAAAACAACCGACCAAGCCACCCTTGGCCTTACCCCTGATTTTTATACTTATTGTAGTCGTGCAGGAGTCCCTTGCACCAAAAATGTGCAACAAAGAATAAATCTGGCATTACAGCCCAGCCACAAACGGAGTGTGTTTATGTGTGACAAAATGTGCCAGTATCTACATGTTTAATCACATAAGTGTATCTGACACAATATATTACATTAAGTATTTTTCTCACTCTCTCTCCTCCACTCTTGTCAGTTCCTTATGGTTAAGTGTCAGCTGTCAATGGGGTTGAAGAGCACCTCAACACCACCCTCTGTATCCACATGGACATTGTTTATCTTTATGTTGCTCCTGGGCGGAGAGGTCAAGTATACATGGTTCTCTCTCATAGAACATTCTTATTTTTGTACATAACCATGGTGTTTTTCTTTCTCTCCGTCAGTCTGTCTCTCGTAGAAACTGGCGTTTGTATTTTTTAGACATAACCCTGGTTTTAACTGACCGACACACTGGAATGATCAAGTAAAATGTTTCTTTATTGAAAAAAATTCTAGTAACAATTAACCAACAACTTGTAAAAACTTAAAACTATAACAAGACATTTTTCTGACTAAATTGTGACATATAGAAACAGTTTGAGAGCATTCATGACATCAATAAAATACAAACAAAACACATGGACTTCAATTTGCATGTTATAAGCTGGTCTGTTGGGCTACATTTGCATGGAATGAGCCATGTGTTATTATTAACCAACAGTTCTTAAAACAAACATTCTTTTAAAGAATAAACACAAACAATGTGACACAGTAACAGATTAAATAGTTCCTTATTTTGTCATTTTCTTTATCGCAATGGAAGGTAAACAAGGAGCGAGTACCATGACACCTGAAGCTTTGAAACTTGTTTGAAAGTTGAATGTTCGTCTTGCAGAATTATTTTCAGAATTGCAGAATTTATTTCAATTATTTTTCGTGTAATCATATTTTTGATTTATTTTTAGTTTGGTTATCTACCAAACTAAGAGATCAAATCTAAATTGTCCTCCAAACTACAATATCCACCCGACACCCCGCCCCCCCACGGCTCTGCCCCAGCCTAGTTGTATTGCAACGTTGCCAATAGTGTATAGATCCTGTGTTGTCACTGTGTCACCACAGTGAGGCGTAGTTGAACTGAATGCGCAGCAGGTACCTCATGCGGGTCTGGGCAGTGTTGTAGACTATGAACTCGTTATAGAGGAGGGAGTAACCGCCGTCCTTACCAATCCCCGTCTTCACTCCTGGACCCATGGGAACGGTCATGCCATCCCTAAGCACAGGGAGGGAGGGAGGAGGAAGGAGAGAGAGAGAGAGAGAGAGAAAACTTGTTTGGTCTAGGTCTAGTTGTGTATGTTGCTTTAAATTAAATAAATATCTTACAGATTCTGATAGTCGGAACAACTGCGCTGAGTCGAATTCGAATAAGACAACAATATGTTAACTTAAGCTTTGCTAAAATTACATGGATGCTTTCCCGGTTTTAATGTGTTAAGCGCTGAATGAAATATGAAATAGAACCAAATATAAATATATTAGTAAACAGATAAGCACACTACTGAAAGAGAAAGCTACTGACAGGGTGACAGAGTTCAGCGGATCAGGTGCAGTCTGCCCGAGACCCTTGGTGCTGTGTTTGCCTGCCGGCAGCTGGTTGGCCTCGTAGTCAGCAGCCAGAAGCTCATTGCTGTCTCCCAGGGCCACCTGGAAGCAAATGAAGCAGTGGACTTTAGGCCAGGTCACAAGTGTTACATAATTAGGCCTAAACTTCAATTATTTGAGATAATCTCAACTCTATGTCACATGATCCTCATAATCATTTCCATGATAAAAAAAATGTTTATATATTTAAAAAATAATAATAGTGGAAATAGCAGATCGGCTATTTCAACTATTCATGTTTATTTGTAAGTATAAAGTAATACATTGTGTTATTTGTCATATCTGCCCTGTGCACATTTTGTTTACAAAGTCTAAAGGCAAAACAAATGTTTTTTATAAGGGTTCTGCTCGACAGTGGCGACATGTATTTTGCCACCCTAGTCTGTATAAATATATAGTACTATGGTACTAAGTCACTAACAGAGCCCACCCACCTCACTTAGCAGCAGTAGGCCGGTGTTGTTGCGCTGGTTGGCAAAGCAGTAGTTGGCGCTCTTTGATGACATGTCAGCAAAGTAGATACCTTTACCAAACTAAACCAGAGAGAAACACATATAGTATAAAATAGGGTTAAAGTGGTTAAACTGCTTGGTATATTTACTTGATGCCATAATGACCCCTTTGAGACCACTGGTGTAGGATATGGAGAAACTATTAAAAAACAACATCCCATCTTTTTTCATTCTCTGGTTGTGGAAAAGAGAATGGAGGGATAAAGTCATTTATTATCATTGTAAAATATGTACAGTACTGTATGTGTCCATCTTTCTGTCCATCGTACCATATATCCAGTGACGGGAGCTTCTGGTGGGGCCACTCGCAGACCCTGGCTGAGGATGCCCACATAGTTGGATAGACGAGAGCCATGCCACAGTAGTGTCCTAGTGGAGACACACACGGTTACATAGACATAGAGGGACTACAGTGGGTAATTTGAGAGAAAGTGGAAAATGGAAGAATTGTATTTTACGTGAATTGTAAGGTGCTAAATCAAAAACCCTCACTAGCACAACTGTTAGTGATTAGAAAGCAGTAGTGTTCTTTTTTCACATTATTTGAACATATTGACGTCAAAACTGGATTTACTGAAAAACTCTTCCACAATATGGGCTCCATTTTGGTCACCACTAAACCCGTTATCCGTAAACTTCTTTGCCTTGTTTTACTAGCCAATCTACATTGACACGTTGTGAGCTTGTAGACTGGCCATTTTGACTATCCAAAAATGTTCTTCAAAATAGCAAAAAAGGCATAGAAGTTTAGGGATAAGGGGTTTAGCGCGTGACAAGAATGGAGCCCTATAGGTGTGTTACAATTCATTCGTAGCATCATATGCTTTATTTATTCTTTCTTTCCTTGTGTGTTGTATGATTACAGTTTTGTTATAATCCAGGCTCTCGGGCAGCACCTCATTTGAGACATCATGAGATCACACCATCAACAACCATGAATCAAAATATGAATAACACATATCTAAGGATTAAGTCACACGTAACACAACAAAAAGTGCTAAAACACAAATGGCTGCTACTGTACTTGTTGTGCATCTGAGAAAGGAAGTTGCCCCTCTCTCCCTCCCTGTCCACTGAGAAGATGTCCAGCACAGTCATGGAGAAGTTGTCGTGAGTGGAGGCATGAGTGGACTGCAGGTACTTCTCTATCACCTGCCAGGGAGAAATTGTGTTTGCAATTCAAATAAAGAGATGCCTCCTCTTTTGAGATTACTAGCCTATACGAATTGAGATTAGGTCACAATAAATACAATCCGTCTGATTTTGATACCTGATAAGACTATTAGACCAGTAGTTCACAAATGACGTGTCATTAGACAGTCCAGGTGTGCCTTGGGCTTTTGTGAGAACGACACATTATTGCAATATAACTACGTATACAAAACTTATTATTATTATTTTTAACTTAGTCTATCAGTACCGTATTGTGCTGAATATAAGACGACTCTGATTATAAAACAACCCCCATTTTCCCAAGACTCTTTTGTGAAAAAAGATCATTGAATGTCAAAAAGTCTAGTCCCTGATTACAATACGACCCAGTTTAAGATATTTTCATTGAGAAAAAAAAAACATTTATTCAGAATAATAAGATACTTCAATACAAAATCTATACCTTAAAAATATGTTTTATTTTTGGCAAAACCTTTACATTTCTGCATTTAAAAATGTCCTCCACAAATAAAATAATTGGTGAAAAAAAGAAGATCTACTAACTGACCTGGTACTCGTGGCCAGTGGAGTCCAGAGGCTGTAGCTGGCAGTGGAGGGAGTGGTACTGTCTGTCTAGAGGATTCTCTGAACTGTCTGCACCAGTCTGGGCCATCTTCACCGCAATCTGGATGTCACCCAATGCCTGAAAAAAAAAACCCACAAACAACCAAAGCTCAAAAATCATCAATATTTTAGGGGACTCATTAGCCAAAATAGCCAAATTACAAGCTCACAACGTATCGCCATGCAACGCGATGGATGTGCAAATAGATTGGTTATTTTGGTGATTTGGTAGACGTAAAAAAGTGGTCCAAGTACAGCGCAAACTCAAATCCGCCTTCATACTGTACAGTATGAGGGCAGATGTTGACGATGCCTTTCAATGGGAAGTTAGCGGTATGCTGCCATTTGTGGATTTCTGCGAAAAAAACACTCAATTCATTGGCAGAATCCGCCCTCATAGGTAGAATAAAAATGCGGTGTGACCATGCCCTAAAGCAATATTTTAGTCATTTTAGAGTTGACCAGAGGAGGAGAAGCATGATGATGGAGATGAATGAGCAACCAGTGGAGGATGATGGTGAAAGGGAGGTGATAAAACCTGTACATCTAAAAACAACACACTCACCTCCAACAGTGAAATCTTTTCCTTCAGCTCTTCTTCCGAGCGGATGATTGGGGGTGTTCTCAACCTGACATACAGTTATATTCGTTATTACAAGATCAGTCCTCTAGATATGTTAGCCCGTTGATTACAATTCACAGTATCTGTCGTCAGAATGCAAGTCATAGTCAACAAGCTAAACATGCCAGGCCTCTGGTGTTGTTCTTTATGGCTAAATATCGCTGTTGTTGGGCAGAAAATCTCTGTATTTTAACTTTTTTTCATGAATTAATTAATTGATTGATTGAATACTTACTAGGCAGAAATGTAATCAGTACAGTCTACACTCAGACATAAATTAAATCAGTACAGGGTACAGTCAAACACACGACCAATGAGATCACCAAAAAAAGTCCTTGCCCCACATACAACAGCAGCGTCACACAAAAGTATCTAAGGTAGCAGATCTTCAAGCTATTTTTTAATTTGAATAGTTTTGGCATATGAGGTTTCAACTCAACAGAGGTGATATGCACTACTACAGTAAGTATCTCCCTACCCAAAGTCATGTGGGATCCGTGTGTAGAACTGGTTGCATGCCTCCAGCAGGTCACGGTTGCTTCCCTTCCTCTTTAGGCACTCCTCGATCTTCTTCAGGGCTGTGTAGCCCGCACGGATCTGCTCCGAGGTCAGCTTGCCTGCAGGCACACAGAGAGACAAATGCAGCTTTTGCCATCAGCAAGGAAACACCTAAAGCACAGGACAAGACTGAGGAGGTAATCAGGTTCCTGTCACGATTATTACATAATTAATTGAGACTAGAACGGTGCCCGGCTGTAGTGCACAGAGTCAGTAACAATACACACAGACACACAGACAGAGACATGGTGCATTTATAGATAGATACTCACAATTATTTCTTGCATAATCCTCAGAATAGTTTCCATGCATCTGTATTTAAATGCATATGTTGAAAAATAGATCCACGAATTTTTGAAAATGTTATATGATTTAAATGGCTGTTTGGAAAGTATAAAATAAAATTATAATATTCTGGCCATAGTATTTATGATTATTGGTAGAGGTCATAGTGAGTAATATTTAAGTTAATACTTTTATGGGTAGATACCGGTAGATATAAATTGTAATCATCCACTAATGATCATGACAGCCCTTGTGTAACTTTTAATAATTTCTATCCCTGCCCGACCACTTTCTATTCATCTCTTCAAAAGGTAAGAAGAAGGCATTTTTATTATAAGTGGTTCTTTAGTTCTGATTGACAAACCTAGAGGAGCTTTGCGGATGTCAAACTTCATCTCCAGCACACACTCCTCCATGGCTTTCAGGTCACAGATGAGCTCCAGGAGAGACTGAAGCTTCATGTCCAGCTTGGAGGGCTTCTTCTTCACCACAGTGTCCACCTGAGTCAGGTTCTCCTGGACGATCAGAGGTGACAAAAAGTTCAGGTTTGTAGATTCAGCCATACACTGTATACCTGATTACCTGCTGCTACAGACTAGGCGTGCTGTGCAACAGTTAAATAATTTGTTATTCGTTATACAAATAATTATAATTAAATAAAACTAGACGTGAGAATTAAAATATATATATATGCTTCTTGATTATTCAATTTATTGAAAACGTATAACGTAATCAATCACTAAGAAACTCATGGATAGTTGCAGCCCTACTACACAGAGACATTTATGAGGTGGCCGAGGGCTTGAAGGAGGGCAGATAGATAAAAATAGCTTCATACATCAAATTCTGTGCTAAGCCAATCAAATCATTTCTGTGGTATATACAGACACACAAGGCTGGGCATAGGAGGGCTAGCACCCCTCAAAAAGGGGAATTAATCAATCATAAATGGAGGGACGGAAGGATGTCAGAATACAAAAATGTAAGGGAATATGGAATTGCATTACATAATCCTTGCCTTATCATTGGTGTTATAGTCCACAAACACCATGTCATATTTTCCAGGCACCTTTTCAAAGGTGGCCCTGTCACCCCACTCATTCTTGGTCTTGTCAGAGAACCTGTAACAGAAGAAAGTCAGTTTGTACCGAGCTTCTTCCATTACTCTGTACAATTTACAACTTAGGCATTTAGCTTACAATAAGCAAGGCATGTATGTACTATGAAACATCTATTTGTTATTATATAAACTCTCACTTTTTCTTGAAGAAGTCTTTGGCTTTCAGCAGGTCTCCCCCACAGGCTGTTAGGCTGTTCTGTCCAACTTTACCCACTACAGAACACACAGACAGTCAGATGGTCGTCAGACAGACAGACCACAGTAATAGCCCATTTACGCTTCAGCAAAAAGTGTCAAAAATGTTGTCATACAGTGAAAATAATGCATGTACAAGCTCAAGTTGCATAAAACTCGTCCTTTTTAGATGTGGCATGCCCACCCATAATGGTCTCATGTGGACCCCTGGTGGTCCCTGAACGCACCGTTGAGAAACAGTGCTACTGTAGACATTAACCTACCTCTGCCCCATCTCAGCCACACGTTGTAGGACTTTGAGCTGTCATCCTCCAGAAGCTGAATCAGGTAGTATTTGTTGTTGTTGAATTGAAGATTTGTCTGCAAACACCAAACAAATATTAAATAATTATTATTACTAAATATTAAATATTATCCTGTCTTACAATATGTGATATTGCTTTCCCCACTATGGTTCGGTTGTTGGAAGGACTTGGCATGTCATCGACTGGGACGCTGAATAGGGAACGCTCGTTTTACTTCACGTGATAGATTCTGTGTCCACAGCGGGTCGCCAATTGGACAGTACTCGCCTGCCTGCGCATGAGGCGCGCCTGCCTTGTTGAGGTAAGAAAAACCAAGTGCTCCTTTTCCCCAGCCATAATGGGGAAAACAATATAGCTTTTACAGCATCACATTCATAATAACTGAGATAGTTAATTATGAAGTATAACAATGCTTTTAACTGTACAGTATATTGCTAGTACTACTAATGACCCTTTTTATTTTTTAAGTGTAATGTTTTTACCTGGTTTAACATCACGTCATAAACATCATTTCCTTCATTGTAAACATGAGCCTGGGAGGAAAAGAGATTGTGAACATAAGTGTATTAACTACATTATTACCAAAAGTGACAGTATTATTTTAAAAAGCTTACAGGTGCGTGTGTGTGTATGTGTTTGTGTGTGTGTGTGTTTCACTGACATAAATCACTTCATTTTTATCCATCTACTTAAGCATACAGTACCTTGCCGACTTTGGCTTTGCATTCAGAGTCCACAGGGGCCTTGCCTTTCATGAGCACTGTCCTGACAACCTCTGCATAAAGACAGTGACCGAAACAGTGTGTGGTGTGAATGAACATTTCGGAAACTTTATCTTTTGATAGATTTATTTTTGTTTTAGAAAAGTGCTCACACACACACACACACACACACACACACACACACACACACACACACACACACACACACACACACACACACACACACACACACACACACACACACACACACACACACACACACACACACACACACA
>OOFJ01139148.1:0-16884 GCA_900323375.1 Benthosema glaciale
GCCCCCCCCCCCACACACCACCTCAATTCCCTCCAGCAAATTGAACCCTGCAGATCACTTCACAAAATACTGTAATTTTTTTCCCTTTGCTATCACTTATGATTTCTGCAATTTGTATTTGCTTTTATCCGAAATACTGTGTGTTGAATACTACATTTTTAATAATTATGTATTTGTAATTTGTTTGTTTACTCTTATGTGGACCCCAGGAAGACTATAGCTGGTTGCTATGGCACCAGCTAATGGGATCCTTAATAAAAAGAATAGGCACCTAGGCCGGTAATCCAGCCTGACGGCATGTCGCGGGTTTGAGCCCGTCGGCCTTTGCGGCGTGTCTTCCCTATCTCTCTCGAAAAAAGAAGAAAGACATGCACATCCAACCCAGAATTTGGCAGGTGCTGAGCGATACACAGTAAATACAAAAATAATAAAGACGCTCGCACACTGTAGGCTCTGATGCTATAACTGATGCCTTGTTTTATTGCATCAAAAAATAGTGACGTTTCAAGCACAATGCTCTTCCTCAGAAACGTCACTCTATTTTTTAATGCAATAAAACAAGGCATCAGTTACAGCATCAGAGCCTACAGTGTGCGAGTGTCTTTATTATTTTAGTATTCCCTATCTCTCTCCCCATTTCCTGTCTAATTACCGTACCCTATCAATAAAGGCAAAACCCCAAAAATATATATAATATATATAAAAAACTTCATCAATGACGTGTCAGCTCATCCGACACTGTATCCACTGGATTACCCATGAGGGATCCAGTTATTTGCCACATCAGGTGAAGCACCACCATCTCATTTGATTCTATGGGGGATAAATGAAATTAGAGCTGTTGTAGCCTATCAGCGACCCTGCTTTCAATCATCAGATTGGAGCGATTTATCATCAAAGCGCCTGGGATGTACTGTACCCATGGCCATTTCAGGGCTTCTCTCCCTAGTTGAGCCGAGAGACCCGCCAGAGTTGCGTCAAAGAATTCCCGGCATATTTCCCGTCTTGGGCCTTGGGCCTGAACACAGCCCATTTCACAATTACACTTTGTGGAAAGACTGGGAGTCATTTGAAGGGATTCTTTCACGTGTTTCACCTCGGAGGGGTTTTCTGGGGGCAAAACATTAACTGGTTTTGAATTCTCTGACAAAACATAGCCTAATTCCTTTCTTCAAAACAAGAAGATTTCATGAAACGCAATTATATAGTCCATTTTTATCATACATGTAGATTTTGCAATCACTACTTTAGATATTAAAATAAGACATGAATCATTGTTTCCATGAAATATCAAAGCATGGTCTTAAAACAATAACCATAACTCGGGGCACTCGCTGGCCCAGTGGTCCAGGTGCATGCCACATTAGGCTCAGGCCTTACAGCGTGTTGTGTGTTCGAGTCCCGTTCATGACAACCTTTGCTGCATGTCTCTCCCCGTCTCTCTTCACCTCAAACTATCCAAAAATAATAATAATAATAACCATAAGCGCAAGGCTGTGCAAAACTAGGAAATGATGTGACTCCTGGACTGGTATCCTCCTATGGCTCCTGTGTGTGTGTGTGTGTGTGTGTGTGTGTGTGTGTGTGTGTGTGTGCGCGTGCGCACACACACAGACAGTGCGTGTGTGTCAGCCAGCCTGCCTGTCAGACTGTCTCCTTGCCTGTCTGGTCTGTCAGTCTGTCTGTCTGGTCCGTCTGGGGGTGGGGCCAGCAATGTGCATTCATTTCATACCAGATAAGAGAAGACAGACAGGTAAAACTAAATCAATAGTAGCTCAGCTGAAGAAAACACCATGGCATTTACACAATAAATAAATAAATAAATAAATAAAAACAATGGTTTATTTAATGCTCCAGTTGGAGCCAATGGTATGTTTCCTCAAAGGTAAATGTAGAAATAAGCGTGCAGTATTTTGCCACTTGCCTGAAGTACAAGCACAGTAACGTTATGCTATTGTTGTGCTAGCTTTTACTGGTCAACCAAAGGGTCTTGGGGCTGCTACTACTACCGTTACACCAACGGTTGATCTTATTAGCTCATAGGGATTACTGAGGCCACGGCTGCAACATGTATTTCAAACCCCACCTTTAAACAAACTATGTTTAGAAAGCAGATCTGAAGCACAGATAACTAGAACTTCAGGAGGTTTTAGTATAGTGTACACTACAGTCCTCCCTGTTGGCTTGAGAGAGGCATCTCATTCTCAACACTGTCTCAGTGCATGCTAGTGTGTACCAAATAACACCAGGTCATGTTGATTTGATAGCCAGTGAGTGCAGAGGAAAACCAAGTACAAAATAAACACCCTCAGCTCAGTGTTAATTTAACTCTCGGCAAGTCCACACCAACGAAAATAAAAAAAGAAACCCTTTAAGAGTCCGTTGCAGCGGTTCTGGACTGGCCAGTTGCAGGCTGGTGCCATTTGGGGATAATGGTTGCAAGGAGTTGCATTGGTGTACTACTGTGGACTGGCCATCAGAGTGAGTGACACATTGAAATGGATCAATTAAAACTGAGCATTTGACTACTACAGTTGTTTGCTTTTTTTTTTTTAAAGATTTGCTTTTGGTGTTCGTGTCTTTATTGATAGTCACCATGAAGACGGACAGGAAAGAGGGAGAGAGAGAAGGGGAGAGAAACGCAGCAAAGGTCGTCTTGAATGGGACCCGAACACGCAGCGCGCTGCCCGGCCAGAGCCTATATGTCACATGCACCTGGACCACTGACTACTAGGCCACCGGGCGACCCCACTATTACAGTTGTTTTGAAATTTATTTTTGTCCCATTTGTGTTTAAAACATAACTGCAGTGCAATTTGTGGGTAGCCTGCGCTTATAAACATTTTGTTGTAATTTTATATCGTCTACTCGGCATCCCAGACAGTTTTTAAGTTACTTTAAGTAATTAGATATTTGATCACACATGCCTCCTTCCTATACAAATCCATTCTAACTTCAAACTACATTTTAAACCACGATAGATGCATGGAAAACACCCATTCTGAGCTCTGGTGACATTTTTGTTCTGATTACTTTTATCATTTTTATTTCCCAAAATGTTATAACAAATAAATGGAAAATGTTATTACGTTAAGAGTTTGAAGTTTTGCATAGGAAGGAGGTGTGCAGCGGCTGCAGCCTGATAAAATGAATATCAAATATCTAAATTAATCAAGCAACTTAAAAAGTGTCTCTCTGGGATGTTCACAAAAGCCTGAGTAGTATAAAATTACACCAAACATGTTTGAAAGTTAAATATTCCTTTACACCTGTACATTTCTGATGTGACACTAATAGTGAAGTTGACGACAATATCATATACATATATATACACAGCTTAGAAAGCAACAACAAACGCATGCATTTCTTACAAAATAATGTAAAAATGGACAAGAAACTGGTATAGTTGGTTACAGGAAAATAATGCATCTAGCCCAGTTATTTAGTCATTTGTCACAACAACTGTGTGTCTCACGTGTCACCTCTGAACAAGTCCACTGATGCTAGGGTGGGTACTATAGCACCAATGGATGACATCAACAAAGTATAACCGATGTTTAAGCTCCTCTCCCTTTGATCACAAGCTTTACTTAATCAGAACCAAGATCATGTCTGACATAAATTAATCCAAGTGAAAACAAATACTGCATGATCGATTGGCTATGACAAACGACCGTCTGAGAGCTGAAGGGGGGAAAAAAGTACGCCAGAACGTCTCTTATGAGTGCGATTCAGACACAGAGAATATTAGAATAGCATTCCTGACAAATCATGATCTGAATCCAATCCTAACGCTAAAGCCCGGCCCGCATGTCACATCAAGTTAGCGGTCTTCACTTCACCTCGGCTCTCACAAGCCGACAACTATAAAAACGATTTAAGTCACATCCATCATCAGCTGTCAAGGCAAGAAACGTCTTGACTGCTACTGTTGTCCAGTTATGCTTCA
The DNA here is from genome assembly GCA_900323375.1 of Benthosema glaciale. Lineage (NCBI taxonomy): Eukaryota > Metazoa > Chordata > Actinopteri > Myctophiformes > Myctophidae > Benthosema > Benthosema glaciale. The sequence goes on from OOFJ01139148.1 coordinate 3,950, forward strand.
TTTTCTTACAAAGTAAAACGAAACAACAACGATGATTTCTAAAGGTCCAAACCAAAACATGTTAGATAATGTCGCTCCGACTGTCAGATGCCATTCAAAACGCAACTAACAGAAACGATCCAAAAGTCAACGTTTTTGAGAAGCAAATCATTCATTCATGCGATTATTCGCGACAAAACACGCGATTGGTGTGAAAACACCGCTCACACTTGTTATGGCCGTGTTATAATGAATCCAATCATAATTCTAATCAAACGTTTTGAAAATGCTAATATACAATACCTGGCTCAGTGATACCTACAATTAACTTTGAAGGGGTTGGTCTGTTTTCGCCTTGACATATTACTCCCCCACTCCCGATACAAGAACTCGAATCTCCTCCTGAAATCCAGATTGCAGCCTGACCCGGTGTGTATATCCCACAGAGAATGAGGACGGAGGGCGATCATACAACAAGATGATGAAGATGAACGAAAATACAAAAAGAGACCAATTAATGGTCTCTCTCTCTGGGCTACTCAAGCAGCAATGAATGCACGCTGTTGGGAGCCACCGGTTCCATGATCCATCCTTGAGAATACAATACATACACGGACGGACGGACGGACTCCCCCTCCAAAACATAAAAAGGATATAATCTAATAATAGTACAGTCACATCCTCGCCGACATGCATTGGATCAATGCATGTTGTAAATGATGGGGATAATGATAGGCTGCTGCCAGAAGACACCGAGCAGCCCCGAGCGCGTACGAAACGAGCCTTCCTTTCTGTCGCTCAGCCAAACGCACTGCAGCCACGCAATGGCGCAACAGCACCAGCTGATCTCTCACGTCGAAAGCACGGCGCAATGCACAGTGGGATATGTAGTACAGTACATGCTAACGTAGTAGTAGTAGTAGTACACACTTCTTCAGCCCCCCTCTCCAGTTTGGTATGCATGCATATTGTATATAGCATAAGGCAGAGGTTCCAATCCCAACCGTTTTATACCACCTGAGAAAATATCTGGCTCTCCAAGTGCAACCATAATACTGATGTTAAAATACAGGAGCGTACATTACCAGCCCTTTTTTGTTCCATTCCTAAGCCAACAATGATGCTGCTCTGACACAACTTGTGTCTAATCACTAAATCGGCACAACTGATGATATTTCGAATGTGATTAATCCTCTCAACTCTCCTATTAACAGCTAGTGTGCCGTCATGCTCATTTCAGCACGGCTGGATGGCATTTTTCAATCAATTGCTTGGTCAGAAAATTGACCTGTATAGATAAAGATGCTTTTTTGGGGGCGTAATAATTGACATATTTACTCTTTATATCGCATTCCTACTCCATCTAACTCTAAACAACTATACTCGCAACGTTTCAATTCAATGCAATTAAATGTTAAAGGTGTTTTAGAAGTGGTATTACGGCGCACGCACGCACGCACCCCTTGTGCTTTAGTTTGAAATGTAGTACCCATTCTGCACTGTACTTTACCCTCCTAACAAGTTACAGACACATAATAGTCCACTTGATTCCTATTCCTAGGGTAGCTATCAATCAATTAAGATGTGGAGTCAGGACAACCTGGGGACCACCTGGGGACCACCTGGGAACCTACAAACTACATTCTCAGGACTCAACAATATAATAGTGATGAGAAAAACGAGAATGAAGGCAGACAATGAAGAAAGAGCCCTAAATATAAATAGAACAGGTGGTGATCCACGCTTGTGTTCAATAACAGTGTCGTCAACATGGTTCAACAAACTAAGCAAAAAGCAGACATTGTAAATACATGGGGTGCTTCAAAATATTTAACCACACAACTTGGTGAGAATGAGAATCTTTCTTAACTAGCAAACTGCACAACTTGTACACAATTGAAGTTTTTGAAGAACCCCAACCACAGGATGTCACATTTCCATCTTTACCAATCATTATGAAACACACCACCCACATTTGGGAATAGCCCTATACCAGAATACCAAAATGCTCGTCCCAAAACACAGTTGCGAGTCGCGACTCAGTGGACTCGTGTGTCTGGGGTGTTTTGGGGTGAGCCTTCAGGCTTAACATTGGGGCTGTGTGTAATATAATTGGCCTGAAATCTAATTTCCACCTGATCACACCCGTGAGAATACAATTACTACAGCACCACTCGTTGTTGTGCTACCAGAGTGAACATTGTTGTTGTCTTCTGTCCAAATCTTAAATGGGGACCTGTCCTAGTTCTTGCATAAGTCACGTGTGTTGCAAACCGTTGTGTGTGTGTGTGTGTGTGTGTGTGTGTGTGTGTACCTGCATAATCACAAATCCAAATGCCTGTGCATCTGTTATCACCTTGCCAAATGTCCACTAGGTGGAGCTCACAAACCACTGAACCAATAACATGTAGTCGTCATCACTGACTGCCACGAGTGAGGTCTACGGACCGCAGCACGACGTTTATAGGACAATTATTATTCATCCGCAGTGGTGGGGTAAAAAAAAAAAAAAAACATAATAAGACATTAATAAAACTATTCCGCAGTCATGTGAAATCGACGGCATTGCAGTTAACATTAAGTACATGAATAAGCAATCACTGAATCAAAACTCGATTAGGTACCAATGGAAACATGTTATTATCATCATCAACCGAACCCATCATCAGCTAGCGTTAGCTTTAGATAGCGTAAAAGTAGCCTAGCCCTCCTCATTCGGTGCAATGCAAAAAAAAAAGAATAAACTATGTTAAGAAAGAAGAACCAGCTTATTATTGTCTCTAAACAATGTATAAACCATAATATATTATGCAGCAGCAGCAGAGCAATACAGTTAACTAGTCCTCTATTTCGCTGATATAAAAAGAACACTGCGATTACCCATGCTGTCCAGTGAAATATAGCATAGCAACGTGTAGTTCTCTGAAGAGAAAGCGGTGAAGAAGAAAAAGCTTCAGAAAAGAAGCGAAGCCTGGAAAAACGGATCAAGTCCCACAGGGGAGGCAGCTATAGCTAGTTAGCTACGCAGAGCTGTCCCGTCCCATCCGCGCCTCCTTTTTTCGTGAACCCCCTGGCTGGGGGAAATACACGTCGCCGTACGACGGGAGAAAAACAGCAGATCTGCAAGCTCTGGACCAGTGGCCTCCGCGACGCGCGATGAGCTTGTAGAGCTGCTGTTTTGCGACGCGCGACCCCGTCGTACGGCGGAGGCACAGCAAGCTGGCGCTCAATCCACTCGGCGCGCTGTGCGCATCCGCTCTAGAGCGGATACAGAACGCGCGCGTGTGTGTGTGTGTGTGTTCCACTTTTTTGCTTTGACAATGCAAACATGTTTTATCATCCAAATAAAGCCGTTTGGATTAGGGGTGGGCGTTATGATGATAAGTATCGTGATGAAATCTCTCCACGATATGCCATTTACCGGTAGTCCCGTGACTCCCATCCAAATAGTTTATGACTTGCAGTTCTAACTTCTATACCTTAATTTATACTTTTGTAGAACGGACCGGTGGTCGTTACTCGTTAGCCACAATATTTTGGTCAAAGTATTTTGGTCTAAATGTACTGTTACTCCTTCAAAACGGCATGAAAACATATTTTGATAATGTCAATTTTCAATTTTCAATTGTCATGTATTGTGATATTATATATATCGGAGAATATCGGAGCATGGTATTGCAGTCGCTGTACCGCAGAGGTGGAGCTGTTGCCCTTGCGACCCGACTACGGATAAGCAGTTGAAGATGGATGGATGGATATATCACCCACTAGTGGTGTATTCAATTAATCGATATTGCAATATATCGATCGAACACCCGGACGATAGGTGAATCGATCGAGAGGCTGCTATATCTGCCGTATATCGATACAATAAACAGCATGAATTTTCTGGGTGACCCAAACGTACCCCTGTTTAATGTTATTGCAAGTTGCAACGATAAATCGATATATATCGATATATCGTAAGGTGGCATCTGTATCATGAATGATACATATCTATCGTGAGATTGCAAGCAATATCCACCACTATCGCCCACCTCTACTTTGAATTTTCAATTCAAAGTGAAATTTGTGTTTGTTTGTGTGTGCGTGTGTGTTTATTAGTTACCGGATACAGTAGGGTAGGCGGGTTCTAGAGCGGATCTAAGCACAGAATAGTAGATAGAAGCCAGGCCGCAGAAGGCTACTGTCCACCGGTAGGTAGGTAGGTACGGTTACTACGGTACCTACCGCGGAAAGGAAAAGCGCCCCAACGGGGTGGAAGTCAGATGTCACAGTCAGTCGTATCCCTCCGCCTGCGGTAGATGTGCTGAGGCTGGAGCGGCAGCCATTTTGAATGTATGTCTACTGGTCCGTTCCTCCTCCCTCCTCCTCCATTGCTAATAGAGAGAAGATTCCAGCGACTTTCTGGTATCGTTACGGCTAAGTAAGTATATTTACAATCGTTTTTAGAAACCAAAAATAATAATAATAACCTCAGCGGGCGTGTTATTGCTAAACGTACAAATTATACGACACGTTGACTTTATCTATCCTATCCGTCCGTCCGGGCGGGTCGCGGACCGGTTGGTTGCAGCGGTGTCTGCGGGGCGTGCGCCGCATAGGAAGTGTCACAGCCCCGGTCGGTGTGTCAGTGCACCCTGGGCTGGCTGACGGGGGTTGGTTGTCTGTTCTGTTCTGTCAGCTAGGCTAACGGCGCTATAGCATTTAGCACCGAGCTGCTAACCGCTCATACAGACGCGTACCCGGAGCCGTCTTGAGTTCTGTCACTGTTGTGCCTGTGGTGGATGGTGATGATGATGATGTGGTCGTTGCTTTGACACGAACTCTCCACCGAGACGCAGTTTTATTATGTGACAACGCTTATGTGCGCTGTCCCGCTGGCTAGCTAACCCGACGGGTCATTGTTGGTCCCCCCCGTCTGTCTGTCAGTAGTAGTAGTTGTTCGGGGGCCGGTTGAGTTGTACACGAGCTAAGAAGGAGCTATAGTTAGCTAGCTAGGCTAACGTGTTGGTGTTTATGGGAATCATCATCATAGCCAGGCTATCTATGCTAGTTGGGCTAATCCTTACTTCGGACTGAGGCCTCGAGCTGCATCATGTCAGGATCAATCGACGACCAAGTTCAGGTGTCAGGATGACCACAGCGTGAAAAAACGGCCTGTTTTTCTTTCTGTCTGTCAGTGCATTTGGCCTATTTGGACTTCTAGTACACGCATTAACGCCAGCCCTTAACGTTTTTCCTTCAACCTGACCACAGACGTGTATCCAAGCTGCCTGCCAAGCCAAGGTAAGACATTGTTTGCACAAACTGCATTAGGTTGGTGAAAATATAATCTAGGATTGGTGAATAACTTTGGCAGAGTCACCGGATTGTAACCTAAGCTCCATCACATTCTCTGTTCAGAAGAAAGCTTCCTGTCAAGGTGGTCAAGGAAGCTAATGTTAGCGTCGTTACTTTTGGGATTGGCAGCAGTTTCTGGTGTTTAATGTTTATCGTGTCGCTGACGTCTCCACCAGTACTGAGCAGTTATGTGTAGCACATCGGTTTAAGCTTTTGTTTAGCTATAGTCTCACAAGATGTATTTATTGCCTTCCTTGGATGTCATTAACATCTCCGATTGATGAGGAAGTCATCAGTGCTCGCTAGGAGGAAGTCTAGGCGCTGGGCAGGTGAATGACATATTGGAGCTGAGCTGTTGTGCGGATTCTCTTGTGTGCATACTAGTATTTTTTGACAGATTTGAGTTCTATTGGAATAGTCGTTTTGAATCAAACATCTCTGTAAACGATAGCTGTTTCTTGTTGGTCATTTGTCCCACCATGCTAAAAGAAAGAAAAAAACACGTTATTTCCTTGTTGTAGACAGTTATAATTCTGTCAGAATAGAACAGAATAACTGTAAAAAAAAAAAAACTTGAATTGAATGGTGATGCCATTAAAATAGTGTGTACATACTTGAGACCTGTTATGCATCAAGTTGATCTCGTATTCATTGTCAGTTGAGCAGGTTTTACCTCGCTGGCAATTAGGAAACTCTTTGCATTACATTACATTGACTTTTTTCCACCAGTGTTGACCAATCTAGTCCTGTCTGTCCTCCAGTAAAACAATTTCAACTAATGTATGAGGCTACACGTGTAACTCGAACAACTTATAGATTTTGTTCTATATACTAGCTTGATTATTGCCAGTGATACATATTCTGATTCACCTCTTACAGGTGTTCTTATAATGTTCTTGTAGTTCTTATAATCGTATTAATCACTCAGCAGCCACTTATAAAGGAAAAAAATAAACACTGCTGCTGTGAAGAGCTTAGAAAAATAACAATAGCCAAGCATGGTGGATGTAAAGGTTACTATCCCCAAGGAACTTGATGTTCCTGTGACCCCTGTTGCCAATGTTATTAAGAAGTTTAAGACCCATGGGCCTGTAGCCAACATCTCTGGATGAGAGGATGTAGTAACGAGAGGAAAACTATAGAACGGATCCAAGCTGACCTCCAAGGCACAGTACAACGATTTTCAAAAAGGGGGAGATGAAAAACGAAAACTGAAAAGAAAAAAAAAAAAAACACTGCGAGAATGTACTTCAGACAAATTAAACAAAAATAGAGCTTTAGCTTTTTGATATATCGCATTATTTTGGCGTTGTTTTGCTCCCATAGGTGTGCTGTGTGCCTTGAATCTGCAGGGCATAATGATAAAATACTTTCAATGCATTTTAACAGAACATGCACGCCTTTGCACGGTGCACCCCAGTTTAAGAAAGCTTTCTTGTCGCATGGCCATGGGTGTTCCAGCAGGATAATGACCTGAATCATCCATCAAAAAGCACCAAGAATGCATGAGAAGACCATGCTGAATTGGTGTGCTATGAGTCCTGATCTGAATCCCATTGAACATTAAATCTTGAAAGAATTTCAGTTCAGAACACGTTTTGTGGAAAGAACAGATTTTCCCCTTTTCATAGATGCTGCTTGATCTGAGTTATTGCCTGTGCTACAAAAAATAAACTATGCGTACCAATATGTTTTGATGTTTTATTTTGAAATTCCCTAAGTTATAAATCAAACGCAAAGGTTCTGTAATATTCAATAGGAAAAAAGAATGCCGGTACAACATACTTGGGATTCAAATTCAATATTTTTGGCCGCATCTCGGAGAGTTGGATTATGAGGGACTGTGTGCCACAACTTTTATACTTATTAAGCCAAAACATTTGCAAAGCCTTTTTTTGCATTGGAATATTGTTCACTTCAGATACATTGTACGCCAGTTATTTACCTGTTAAGTGAGGTCATGCTCAAGCTGCATTTGTAATTTCATCAGACTACGCTACATCAAAACATGAACAAGCTGCACGTATCCCAAGAAAAAAAAACAGACATGCACATCCAACCCAAACTTGGGCAGGTGCTGAGCGGCAAGTAGTATACAATAATTAAATATAAGCGGCATGCACATATCAACATTGTTTCTACTTAGTTATTGAAAGAAAGTGTATAGAAAGCCTATGTTTACAGCTGCATTGTCAAACTGGGGAAGGGTGCGTGCGTGTGTGCGTGTGTGCGTGCATGCTGTGTGTAAACTAGTCTAGAGTCTCAGACTACCAGTAATAGTGCAAATTCAACCTGTCAAATTTATAATTATATATTATGAAATGAATGTTTTGAACAAGTGACAGTGTTTTTTTTGTTTCATGGACCAGACTGCTGTTTACAGCTACTCAGTGCACAGAGCACTTGAAGAGCTCTTGAAAACGGATAGTGTCCTTTGATAATAGTTATGATTAAAATGTCTCCCTGAGTGCTCAGCTGAGCACTAACAACACAACAAGTGGCGAACTGATCAATGACCCGGAACATAGGCATAGAAGACAGCAGCTGGTGTATAATTGATATCCACACATGGAAATCTCATTGGAAATGCTCATAATGTTTATTGACCTTGAGCACAACCATTTCTTGCTTTACTCCTTGATTTACTCTCTTGACACTTGCCCTCTAATACCCGTGTCTGTACAAGCAGACAGCTGAATAGTGGGAGGGAGGGTAAATGTTTTTTTCTCCCATTGCTACTGGTTGTCAGGATCAGCAAGCCAATGTAGCCTACCTCATCAAACCACAGGAGAGAAGCCAAGCTTGTTAGGAACATTTTACAGCTACTAGTGCAGAATCCTTTCCCTGTTAGGAAATGCAAATTAAAGATATTGTGCAATCTAGCACAAACTTATGGTTTGTAATTTGCCTCATTGTGTAAGAAAATAATCGTTTTCCTCAACGGAACATTATCTGTAGATTTTCAAGTACTCAAGCCTAGAAATGTCAACCTTGATTTTCTTTCATTCATGCTAGCAATGTGAGTCCAAACAAGAGTGATCATTAATTATCGGTACTGTACGGTATGTTGTATGTTGCCGAAATTGTCGTCATATTAATGCTTGTTGACAGATTCATATGGTTTGATCAACTGACCCATAATGACAGTATACCTGTTGAAGACTTTAATTAGGAAATGTGAAGCTACAGTAGAACACTGCTCTTTTTGTCCTTGTAGACTGAGGAAGGCTGACCTTGATGATATTTTCTTGGCTCTTGCTACCAACCATTGAACAAGCTCAGCTCAGGCTTTCCCCCCTCCTATGGTTTTTCCTAATCCACTTGACGGTGGCCATAGTTTTGCTACCTGTTGCAGAATTTGATAACTTGCAAAGAAAAAACGAGACTTTTGTGTTGTTGTTCGGTAGACTAGAGGAATTAATTATGTCCATGTGCGAGTTATCGCAGTGATGAATTGAATTGTAATCCGTTTTTACTAAGCTCTCAGTAGAGATTGTATTTAGTTTACCATATCTAATATGTACATACCGGTACTTATTATGATTATGAGCACAGCAAGTGGCAAGGAGGGAGACTGGTCACCACAGGTAACTGAAATGTGGATAGAAAAGCAATTTTTGAAGGTTCCATGGTTCCTTTAGACCCCCCCCCACACACACACACACACAGGCCGACTCACTTTGATGATTATGGATTCTTCTTACTTTATCGATTTAACAAGTAACAACCACGCCTTTCTCCGCTCACTTCACTTATTTATTCTCCTCAGTAGCTTACTGAATGTTCTTGATAATGTGTCAATATGTTTTTGCCTCGGATCTTGCCTTGAGATGCTAAGAGACATGCCAGGCTGGTCTAAACTTTAAACAACATAATATCACTTTTATGTGATAGATGGTTCTCAATTATTTATCACACGATAATATTGTGTTCTAATATGTGTTTCACTTTAAAGACGAGAAGAGACGGAACATTTCTGTCTATGTAACTAACAACCCCTTGCTCTTTCCATTAACAAGTGCATTCCTTTTTCCCTGTACCAACATCCACTTCAACTCTGAGCTGGTTGGATGTTTAAAAAAAATGGCTTTGTTCAGCAAGTAATTACCATAGTCCCACTTGCTGTTGGAGCTTAATTATGTGCTGCATGCTACTAGATAAAAGGCTTCTGTGAAATGGGAAGCTATGAAGCACCACTTTATGGAGAGCCACCACCAGTAATAATTTTGCCTGGTCATGGCATTGTGAGTGTGATGTAGGACAGCTGAGCTTAGGGCTGGGCGATTAACTGAAAATATATAGAAACTGTCATTTAGAATCACATGCTTCTAAAGAACCACTTCACCCATTCTCAACCGTGGTTCATATAAATTGGTCCTCACCGATGCTCATTATTATATGATTTGATTTTGTGTACTCACTGTGTCTCAGAGGAGACCTGCACTTCATAAGTCCCTCTACCAGTATCACCATTGCTAGGCGCTAGGCAGTTCTGTTAATTTCAAACTATTATATTTGGATTTGGATTATGAAAAAATCCAAATGCGAGATTCAGAACATTGGCTTCCAGTTCCAATCCTTCCATTATAGCATGCTAACTTTGCAGGAAGAGGAAAGCCTGCCATTTCTATTAGTTTGGATTCCCCATTGGTGATGTCATTGTTAGGCGAGTTACTGAACTGTTCACACCCCACAGCCCTTCTCTGAGACACATAATACAAGTGGTTGTACCATCTTATAATGAGCATTTGTAGGGACCAAATGGGAGGACCAATTATATGAATAAAGGTTGGAAAGGTTTAATCGAGTGTGTGTGTGTGTATGTATTTTCTTACTGTCTGAATTGATACGTGGCACATATTATTGCACTGCTTATTTTACAGCAGTAATATTGATACATGTTTGTCGTTGAACCTATTCCACAGATGTAATATCTAGCTGTTGCATATAAATATACATCGTAATCACGATGCAGTGCACTATTGATTACAAGACTATTAACTAGACTGAACGTTTTTGGACAACTTGAATGCAATTTAAACGTGATGCCTATTCCAACTTGGGTCACACTTCAACTTGATCAGCAAAAATGTGTACAGTGCATCTCTAATATTGTCATAATGTTTCACCAGAAACCATTGACTGACTCTTGATTTTATAATATGACATTCTAGATTTTAGAAAAAGCAGGTTGATGCAAGATAATTTAATCTAGCCACCATGCATGTTGTGTCCTGCATATTAATATTTAATAGTCTACTAATACATCGACAGCCTCCTTGGTGCTGGTTAGTAGCTCCTCTGTAAGGAATAGAATTTCACCTGTCGTATTCCATTTCCTCTCCACACATGCTGTCAAAAATAGCTCTTTTGTTTAGGCTGAAATATTTGCAGAATGGATTGGATCTTAGTCTTACTAACTACACATTATACCCTGTTGCTCATCAAATAGTTGGCTGATATGTTTATTAAAAAAAAATAACAAGAAAACAGTGTTTAAAGAAATGTAACCACTTAAACACATTAAGAATGGCCTTAAATGGCACTGTAACTGGGAATATTTGGATCACTTCCGCTAGTTTCTGTAAATGTAATTGGATAATGCTGGATGTGCCAAGTGTACACATGGCACATCTATTCCTTGATGTGGCATTTTTAATTGTAAGCGATTCATCAGGGATTCTCATAATCCAGTGTTGCTGCCAAGGTCATGGGTGCCAACCTTTTTGCTTTTTCTGCATTTTCAGAGGATGCCAGCTCCGATCAGACTGCGGGAGCTGATCCGGACCATCCGGACAGCTCGGACCCAGGCAGAGGAGCGTGAGATGATCCAGAAAGAGTGCGCTGCCATACGTTCATCCTTCAGAGAGGAGGACAACACATACCGCTGCAGAAATGTGGCAAAGCTGCTTTATATGCACATGTTGGGTTACCCAGCACACTTTGGGCAGGTGTGTTATGTAGGCATGTCGTAGTGTACAGTATTTTGTTGAGGAAATCGTGCAAGGAAAGCCTGTGTTCTTATCTGATGTGCCATTTTCCAGTTGGAATGCCTGAAGCTGATTGCATCCCAGAAGTTCACTGACAAGCGGATAGGCTACTTGGGAGCCATGCTACTGTTGGACGAGAGGCAGGATGTCCATCTACTAATGACAAATTGCATCAAAAAGTAAGAGGAAGCCAGTCCTTCAATGCATTTATTGCATATTCTTCCATCTGTAATAATTTGTAAATTGTGCATTCTGTAAATTGCTTTACAAGGTGCATTCACCCGTTCACTCACCGACAACAGAAGGAAAGCATGCATTAAAGACACCAATCTGCTCATCAGGAGCAATTGGAGGTTCAGTGTCACTACCACAGGGGGCGCCGTGGATTGAACCGGGAACCTTTCTATTCCCAAACATCCACTCTACCTCTTGAGCCACTGCCTGAATGCTTGCTTGTTTGTAATGTGGGAGAGTGACCATAAGAGGTGTGGTTGTAGAAACTGATTACACATAGTTGGTATTCTGTTCCTTCCACAGATCTTGCAGTGTTACACTGATGGTAACTTTGGCGCCACCCCCAAAACCTGCCAAGCCCACTAACCTCTTTATCAAAACCTTTCTTCTGAAGAACAAAGCTTTCTTTCCTTTCTGCTCCTTTATTCCATATCTTCCCTTCTTTAGATTGCTCCACATAACTCCCTGGCTTGTTTGTCTCTCCCTTCCTACCCCAGTGATCTGAATCACAGCACACAATACGTCCAGGGCCTGGCCTTGTGCACCCTGGGCTGTATGGGTTCCTCAGAGATGTGCCGTGACCTGGCTGGAGAAGTGGAGAAACTGCTCAAAACATCCAACTCTTACCTGAGGAAAAAAGTAAGTCTCACCCCACCATGTTGTTGTGCATAAAAAGTTCATATTCTAATGCCCCCTGTTAATGTCATGTTTTGTTCTTAAATTGATTGACTGATTGTGCAGAGGTGGTGTTTAACATGACTTTAAACATTACATTAAATGATCTCTCTTTTCTTTTGGGGAGCATGACTCGTAGTCTACTTACAGTAGTGATGCGCGGATGCGCGAGTCAGGTATTTTTCATAACCCGCCCGCCGTACCAGCCCAACCCATCCCGCAAAACAATATATGAATCAACGACTCGCCCGCCCGCGACCTGCAAAAACAAAAAGTAGCGTTGATTAAGGGTGCCACGGTTAACCGAAAAAAACCGAACCGTTCGGTTCGGGGTCCACGCTTCAATACACGTTAATGAACCGCGCTATTTCGGTTCGCATTCATTTCTTACAGCTGGAGAGGCGCACACACTGACACACAGCCTGTGGCTGGCTGTGTGTAACTCGAGTGTACTTCTAGATCATACTAAGTTATAGTATAGGCTACTGGCCCGTTTGGCCAGTGGAAAAAAATGCCTTGCTAATTAAATAAGAATAAATAAATAAAAGTCTAATTTCACATGAATGTGAAATCATCTCGGTAATTACCGCTAAAACAAAAGTGTGAGACCGAGTCTCCTGTCTCTGTTCTCCAGCACACCAGATCTCCGTCTCCTCCCTCCCCTCCACTCCAAGGCTCTCCTCTCCCATTTCTTCAACAACAACATGCACCCAG
>OOFJ01139151.1:0-10420 GCA_900323375.1 Benthosema glaciale
AAAAACTAACATATATTCTAAGAACTAGATTAGACCAAAATTTGGAACAGCTGGATAGTACATATTACCCCACTGAGAGCAGACTTTGTGTGATCTCGCTGGTTCTAATGCCTGCTCTATTGAAAAAGAAAAAAAAGAAAAATGGTTAGGACGCCCTTCTGATTCCACTGTTTGAAGTCCGAAGATGCATTTTTTATTTTCTTCCCCCCTCAGCAACATTGTAAATACTTTTGTTTTTCTCGTCTGTTTTTGTTTTTTTCTCTCTCCTCTGTACTTATCATTTTGAAATAATGTCACCCTGATGCTGTTACATGTTGACTCAATACTGTCAATCCTTCAAGTGAAACATTGAAGATAAAAATGAGAACTATATTACAGAGACATTCGAAATGGACACAATGGACGATTGGATGACATGGGACGGGGGGAGAGGGAGGGAGAGGAGTAAAAAAGGAAAAAAAAAATCTGGAAATTGCAACATGTATTTGTATTTCTGAGAAATGTTTTCCACAATGTCTACTGCACTTCCAAATAAATAAACAATTAAAAAAGAAAAAGAAAAGTGCACTTGTGAGTTATAAACTGTACAGTTTTCTTTTCTTTTTTTTTTAGCAAAAACTGTGTCTAGAAAATGCTAAATGATAAACATCCAGACAGGCACAAATGATCCAAGGAATCCAGGGGGAAATAATCTTATAGTATGACCTACGGTTCAAAATATGAAGCAACCTTTTATAGTGCCACCGTGAGATTGCAAAGTTTCACCCTGATTAGCGGATTCACAGACAGACACTCACATGGTGGAGATAATTAAACTGGAGCTTTTCTAACTTAATGTCTCACGTGAAACTTTCATATGAATTCTTTCTGGTGATGGCATTTCAGGAATGCGATGCTCAATGTTATTTGGTTAGTGTTCAACAAAGCTAGTTGAAATGATTCATGACCCTGTGTCATTTCTGGCCCTTCTCTGACATCCTCTTTGCTGTGTGTACCTCAGGTGGACAAGAAAGAGGTGATGTACATTCAAAGTCCCATAGAATCCGTGGGATGGGCAGCCATGGACTCCATGACGTTCTCTGTGGCTTCACCTCCTGCATCTCTGGACACTCAGACCTTTAAAATCGACATTTCCTATGAGAATGCTGGGCCTGACTGCAAGACACTGCTACTAGCAAACACAGGTGTGGATAAACACTGAATGTTTTATATTTATATTCATATTTAAAGGAATATTAGCTGGTGTTGTTGGCCATGGTAATAAATCTTCTTCTTTTCTCTCTTGATGTTGTGAAAATGTCATCAGGTGCCATGGTAACAGAAGGGCAGAGTGTTGTGATTGATGAAACAATGCTGGATGCCTCGAACCTTATGTCCAAGCTGCCGACGCCTCAGCGGAGCTCCCACGAGGTCTGGTTCCAGGTCAAATCTCTGCCACAGCATGGCGTCATCGTGGTTGGCGAGAGGAACCTCACCAGAGAGAAACCTAACTTCTCCCAGTTCATCGTTAACAAGTACGGTATCACCTACAAGCATGACAATTCAGAGAGCACTCTGGATTTCTTTGTCTTTGACACGTGGGTGAATTCCAAGGGGAAACCGGCTCAGCGGCCCGTCGAGGACAGTGACGTTGTTGAGGAGCGGTTCAACATCACCATCACTCCTGTAAACGACCAGCCGCCCATTCTGAAGACCAAATCCCCAAGCTTGCGCGTTGTCCAAGGATATACGGCCGTCCTTGGGCCTGAGAACCTCAAGGTCGAAGATTTGGACAACCCTCCTGATGACATCATCTTTTCTGTGATTAGCAAGCCCAGCAATGGCTACTTGGCCCTGGAGGGGAATATGAATGAACCTGTAGTGGCCTTCACGCAAGCGCAAATTAATAATGGAAGTGTGCACTTCATCCACGATGGAAGTCCTGCCTCTGGTGTTTTTTATTTTAGTGTTACTGATGGACATCACAAGCCAGTTTACAAACTCTTTAATCTAGAGGTGACAGAGATCATTATTTCATTGGTTAACAACACTGGATTGATAATTGAGCAAGGCGAGACGTCAGTTTCACTAAATCAAAACAACTTGGCTGCGGTTTCCAATGGGAAAAACACTACCATTCACTATCAGATTACAAAGCCTCCAGGTTTTGGCAAAATGTTAAGAGATGACAAAGAGGTCACACAGTTTGAACAGGACGATCTACAAACTGGAAGGCTGACCTACCATATGGTGACCCTTTCCTCTGCCGAGGACAGCTTTGAGTTCATTGCACTCACTTCAGAAGCTAATCTAACTGGCCAAGTGCTCAACATTACTGTCAAACCTTTGATACAGTTTGGCAAAGATTTGAGGATTCCCAATGGGATTCCGGTCAAAGTAAACACTGATTTCTTCAATGCCGCCAAACTTGCCAACATAAGTGACAGTGATCCTGTGTTTGATATACTTTTCCAGCCAAAGTATGGGAAAGTGGTTTGGACAAAATCGAAAACGTCCATGCATGCTGTACCAGTTGAATCATTCTCCTTTCAGGAAATGAGGCAGGGAAAAGTCACCTTGGATGTGAACGTCAACATGACAGGAATTCAAGAGCTAAATGATTCACTGGTGTTTGTCCTGAAAGCTGAGAACATGCAACCCGCAAAAGCGGTGTTCCATTTCACTGTTGTGCCATATGACCCCATGCTTTTCCCCACCACAAAGAGTCCAATCCCACCCACCACACCTTTCCTTCAAACGCTGAACCAGACGGCCAGAATCGGAACAGCTTCACCAGCCTCGTCGTCGACCTTCGTCGTCACACAGAGGCCGAACAAAAGCCAGCAGAAGCTTAAAGGACGCAACCGCTGGGGTAACGCTAACCGGACAGGCACTTTCAGCACAACTCTTGGTAGGCCGACTGTTGGGACGGTGGACGTTCCGTACAGGTACACGCCGGTTCGGGTGGAGTCATACCCCCAGAAAAGTTCCAACCCCCTCCTGGTCATCTTACCTCTGTTGGCACTGCTGCTGCTTGTGATCATCTTTGTGGTCCTGGTGGTTCTGCTTCGACGTCACAGGCAGAGGAAGCAGAAACCTCCGGTCGCTCCAAAGCCCCCGCGGTCTCCATGCAGTCAGCCCTATCAGGGACAACCACAGAGAAGCACAACGGTTCCTACAGTGACCGTCACCCCACTGAGCCCAAGCTGTCCTAGCAGCCCGCTCCTTGAAAGGCTATTGACACCCAATCAGGGCATGGTTTTCAGCACCCTCGAATCATCCATTCCCACATTGTCCTGGAGCAATGCTGACTCAGTGGCTTCTTCGCAACTTATTGGAACCACCACTCCACCTCTTCAGAAGAATCAGTATTGGGTATGATCTTGAGCAAACATTTGTTAAATGTATGAGTTGGGGAATTCTGCTGATCATTGACTACAAATCAAAAAGTGTTTGTATATTATAGATGGATAAATTATTACATTTATGATGCCCTTAAAGTGCAATAGAACAATCAGCAGTGTTGGGGTAATGTAATGCATTATGTAATATTACTTTAATGAGTAACAGTAATAATATCACTTTCAAGAACTGCTACTTATATCCTAAGCTTCTAATGCAGTCATGCACACTAATGACAATGTCTAAATAGTGAATGGTAATTTCTATTTAGACTTTTATTTCAAAACAATAATCAAAATTCCTGTTTCAAATAGTTGCTGCAGATTGAGTCATTTGAGTTTCATTGTAACATTGATATTTAGGCCGCTAAAATATAATTTTTATATCAGTAAGCATTCTTCTCTATTCCATTTAATCTACCCTCTTTCATTCAATATTATGCCCTATTATACAGTAGCCTATATACTTTTGTAACACAAAAGTTATATAACATTAATTGGTACCAAAAGTAATTGAAACGTATAAGTAATGTGTGGTGTGTTACATTTTGAAAGTAAAGTTACCCAACATTGAACATCAAAATAATAATACCACTACGACCAATGGACTTTAACATAAATAGTATAGTCTAAGTCTAGTCATCCACTGGCTTGGAATAGGGATGGGAATAAGGGATAGTTTTGCAACCGGTTAGTCGACATCATTTTCCAGTTATATACTGGTTATTAAGGCTGACACCTCAATAAATTAAAATATCAGAAGTTCCAGGTAGCTCAGTCGGTAGAGCTCTCGCCTTTGAACCACTAGGTCATGGGTTCGATCTTGGGCCTAGCCAACTCAGCATATGAGTAGCAGGGCTTGGGTGCAGCAAGCCATGCTGGAAGTACTGGGAGCTGATGGTAGGTGTGGCGCTCCACCTCAGATATCCATGTCCTACAGTAGGGGTGTAACGCATTGAAACGGGAACTGAATCCCACATGTTACCGGATGATACCAACAATAAGTCACTCCCGACCTACCTACCTATCAGAATCATATTTATATTTCAAAAGTCAACATGGTTGTAGGCATAATAATAATAATAATAGCCTAAATGTTGTCATAATCTGTGCAGGTCATCAAACATAAAAACTTGGAATAGATTTAACATGTTCATGACCTGTTCACTGCTGTATACTGCTGTATTTGAGCATCGTTTTTGCAGAATTCACACACAAGTTACAGGTTAATTTTTCTGTGGCTAACATTAACTTTTTAGTCAAGTCATTCTTTGTGCAGGTAACAGCATTAGACCTACCAGAGACTAGTCTTCTAAACTATTCTTGTGCCTGCCCGATTGTACAAATGACCCCCCATTATTTAACCAAATAACATTGTCCACAAAATGTGGAACATTTATCATGAAAATGTATGCAAATTAACCACAAGCCATTAAGCTTTTTATTTTATTTTTTTTGTGAACTGTTGACATCCCTTTGAAAAACGTTAACTTTTACACTGACTTATTACTATGACTCAAACCTAAAACCAGTTTGATATTCAAGTTTAGTCGAGTTGCTACTGCTAACCTTGTTACTTGTTCCTCATGCACGTTGAAATCTTGCGGGCGATGATAGTCAGTTTGCCTGAGTATAAAAGAAAAGGTACAGAGGTAAAGACCAACTTGAAACTGTGAATGCTTAAGACTGGTGCATAGATTTATTTTTAAGAATTTCAATTGATTGTGCACATTTTGTATTTTTGTTATGTATTATACTTATATTTTAGCAGCTTATTTTGTTAACTCAGGTATTTTGTTAATATTGTATTACCCTCAAGATACTGTAATTGATCGCACAAGCTGTCATATATTGAGGTATTTAAGCATCGGCACCTCTTTTAGAGTCATGATCACTGTTGTTAATAAGGGTCTTTGAAGTCCCTTCAAATTAATTTAACTACTGTAGCTGGTTTTGTACCAGTATTAATCTGTTGTATATATTTTCTTTTCTGTATCTAATCTAAATCAACCTATTTTTAATATGTTATTTTTTTATATATCACTTTTTTGTTTGTTGTACGCACAGTATTATATCCTGAAAAGTGTATAAGAAAATTCAAACCATTGAGGTTAAATAATATTTTGATAGCATACAAAATAAATTATATTCTGACCTGGTATGGTATATCTCAGGCTTAAAGATTTACAGAATTTAACTTTAATGACTGTAATGTCAAGGATGCCAGTATGCCTATTTACAAATATGTAGTGCCACGTTGGACTGAAATTAGACTGTATTCTTGTTCATCCGTTCATTTATATATTTTTCTACGAACAGAGATAGTAGTTTCTCATGTAATGGTCCCACAGATGACTTATGCAGTAATTCCACCATAGAAGTATTACAAAATCATTGAAAAAATGATTGGTGGTCCTTTGAAATCACAAAACTAGGACTGCAACTATTGATTTTCTTATCAATTATTCTATTGATTACCTTTTTTTATTACCGGTATTTTGAATAATTGAGAAGCATGTTTTCTTTATACTAGTCTGGGTTTAAGAACAACCAAACGCAGGCACGTGTGGTGGCTGTATGACTCTCGGTACTCTGTACTGTACTGTAATAATCATGTACTGTACTCTGTACTCTGTCTCGCCCCATGTGGCACACACGTTATGCGATGCTCAGCCAATCAGCATTCTGTCTACGCATCTGATGATGCATTCTATGTCCAGCTTTGATGGTTGAGCGTTGAGGGCTAAATTGTGATTGGCCAGAATGAGATTATGCATGATGATGTATGATGAGAAGAAGAGCACCCCTCACTTCACGCGGGTGTGATATTTTAATACTGTAATCGACTAAACCTATTCATCCGACAAGTTAAGTTAGTATGACGTGTTGAGCTTGTACATCTGCTATTTTCGGTAAAGATTAAATTGTTTTTTCAAGACCAAATATGAGGCCCCCATATATACCTATGACTAAATTATTCTGTTGATACAGGCATTTTGACTGTTCAATATATCGTGCGCAGCCATTACTCTCGACAATTACCCAGCAAAAACACCTCTCTTCATCCTGTCGTCCCTTCATATTAAAGTGTCTACCCTTTACCTCCCAATGCCGCACATTTTACCCAGGTTATTAACAGAAAATAAGCGTAACAGAAAGAGAGAGGGCCAAGGGTGGCGGGGGGTTGACTCACGCCCTTGACGGTCAGTCGGAGCTTGGAGGCCACCTGAGGGTTGAGACCCATTTCAATTGAAACTGGTGAAACATAGTTAAGGCCTCCTATAAGGACAGGCTATTGTAAGGAATAGCCAGTTTACATTTGCATTCATCTACCAGTCAACAATATGAACATGTTCATGACTAAATTCAACCTGAATATCTGGTTTGGTTACTAACATCAGCTTAATATGTGTATCGTTTACCACTGTACTAGCTGAAATATAATACTCAGCCTTGTGCATGCATAGTTTTGCGTACGCAGTCACAGTCAAACAAATAACAGTAAATAGCCTACTGTATGATACTACAGGGAATTATTTTCAGAGACTTGTTCAACTACAGATTTTACTGTTCCAAGCAGTTCCATTCTATTTTGGACATTTTGTTTATGTTCAATTTCACTGCTAGCTCTGCTAGCACATAGATTCCTGTACAAAAGTGTTGCTGCAACCTTTATTTTATTTTTTTGTAATTGACAAGTCTGGCCTGCATCCTCAGGTACTTGCCATGGTCTCCCGTGGTCCCTGTATGATCAACAAGTAGCTTTTACTATACTGTTTGCAGGTTCTGACACTGTAGTAATCTGTATGCTGTAAATCGAAGGTACTACTTAAATAAGTTATGTATACTTTCTTTCTTTTTCACCCTTTTTTTTACAACATGTGTATAGGGTTGGACGGTGATTGCTGATTTTAAGCAGTCACACAACTGAGTCAAACTAACTTGACTAAGTTGGGTGTAACTAAACACCTGTTAAACGGTACACGTCGAGCTAACGTGGGACAAAGCATGCCATCTCCACACATAGCAGGATGGCATGATTCGACTTGCTCTATGATAACTGTCCAGGAAGGTGGCTCTGGCCTCGGGCTAGCCTGTCACAGTGCTGCTAGTGTAGCAGTGTTCACCCGCGTGTTACTGTAGCAGTGGTTAAGATATTGGACTTTCACGCGGGAGACCCCAGTTCGAATCCCGGGCATTACCCTGGGACCTTGAATGAGGGATGGCAGCTGGGTTGCTATGGTGGTTCTGAGTTCTTGCTGGAGTCGGTCACACCACTGTCAACTGTGGGTGTGGGTTGAGGGGGCAAATTTACCCTGCATAATCGATTGACTTGATGCACAACCTGTATGCAGTCACACACCCAGTTCAAGTCTTAATTATTTTGCCTCAGGCCAGGTGTAACCGCTTAAATCAGCCATCACCCACTTTACAGTGTACATCCTGCATATTCTTGTCAATATGATGTCACTGAAGTGTCATATTTTATTTATACCATAGATTTGTAATAAATCACTATTAACTGTATATGTTTAGTTTTATTATTTGTGGACCACATAACAGTATTATTTTTTTTCCTCTTTTTTTATTATTTTTTTTTTTTTTTTTTAAAGTAAGATACACATTGTAGTTGGCTTAGAAACTGCCTATCTAAAAAATACCTTATTTCATCAGTCTTTGCAATGCATCTCTCACGCTGTAATTGTAGGCTGTTCTTACGGCAACAAAAGAAGCAGTGGAGGATAGGTCCAATTGGCAAAGAAATAATTACCATTATCACATTCTTTTGGGTTCCCTTAATTACAATGATTTCTTTATCTTTATCTCTGTGTCTTGGGGAGGTGGAAAACATTTGCAAAATGTTAATAAGCCTACTAGTTTGGCTTTACACAAAACAATATTTGAACATCTCACAGCTGTTGAAGTAAAAATCTGATAAACAAGTAATGTAATTAGGGGAGAAAACTGAATGACCCTTTTCTTCTTTTTAAAGAGATGAGTGATGACTCATGACTATGATGGACAAAATCAAGCCTATCACAGTTACTGGAATCTGACACACCATGTAGACAAGGGATATGTGTCAGCATTATGTGCACATGCTGTTTCTTAAAGCCCTATACCTACAGTATGTACTTCATTGTGAGTAGCAAAACTTGCTGACCTATAAGCTTAGCTGTTTTTTATTATTTTATTGCTATTTTAGAAAAGGGAATCGAAAACGACAGACACGTGGTGAGCTTGCCAGTCAATATTGGGCTAATTGGAATAGTGCGTAATTGTGTCACAGCTGAACTGTGAACCACGCACACTGGTGTTAAGCCACAGGGACCAGAAGAGCTTCATGGGGTTACACAAGTTCATCTTATCAACATTCTTCCAGTAAGAGGAAACAGCTGGACAACATAAGGACATTATCAATTTCCACAATTATTGAGACTTCTGAGTTTGCGCTACATGCACGTGTATTTCACATTCTTTTTACTCTACCCGAAGTCATGCGAGTTGCCGTGCCATATTTTGTGAGGATGTCCAAATAGTAGCTTATGATCTTTATAGCACCGTTCATGCGATATAAGAATGCAACTCAAAGTGCTTTACATTTGCTGTTAGCACTTAATTTGCTGGTGCCAGAAGCCGCACAGAGCACAGCATGTGACCTGGTATAATAAGAGTAATTACATCAATTGGCCTCCACAATCGACACGTTGGGTATATCTGTCCTACGGCACAGTGAGATGAAGTTCTCGGCTTCTCGCTGTAATAACCTGCATTTTTCTCCTGTTCAGTTCAGCAGGCCCTTTCAGCAGCTCTACTAGAAAGATGAAATGATAATGATAGTGGTATCAGGTTGAGGCAGCGCTGGCATTTCACTCATGGCGTATAATACTCTGAACGGTATAGTGCATGGAAATGGGGCCTGTGGGAGATGGTGTGAAGATGATCTGTTTTTAGGGGATCAAAGAGTCTCGCTCTCTCATTCATTCAGTTCATGAAAATAATAACAGATCTGATGTGATGTAGTTATTTTGAGCAAAGGACACTGTCATACATCACATTCACAAATTACACTTTGTCATACTAAACAAAAGATACAAGAGTAGGAACACATACTGTACATGTTTTTGAGTGTTAACACCACGGCACATAACATGTAATTATATGCAATAGCAGAATGTCTATGAGTTCTAATTTATGAAGGCTGAACCGTAAATCACAGTACAGTAAAACTCCATTATGATGACATGCACTAATTTCAACAAGCTGCTTCACATTCTAGGAAATGTCTGAAAACAATGTTGCCTGAGGTACATGGCCTGTTTGACCTGTTTGGCACAATGCGAGATTTACTGTCTTTGTGTAGTGTAAAAAAGGATTAGATCCCATCAACATACTTAACATTTACAGGTGTTCAATGTCACAGTGTAGTTCAAATGTCCCCTACCAACCAACCAACCGAGTAGATAACCTGGGAGCATGAAACACTATAGGGCAGGCTAATTGTGGCCCCAGGGGTGTCTAAAGTGCGGTCCGCATGCCAAATGCAGCCCTGGAACTAATTTTATACGGCCCGCAGCTTATACCTGAATTGTATTATGAATGGCCCACCCAACAGTATGGGACATTTTTACATTAAAGTGTTTTAACCTGGGCATTTCCCAGTTATAATTTGTCAGTTTTCCTTCAAGGGACAATGAAGGAGCAAGGAAGGATGGTGGTAAAAAATGATAATACAAGGAACGAGGAACTTCCTTGTTCTGAGTTACAGGAACTTCCTTGTTCCGTGTATCATTATCTTTTTACCTTGCTCCTCTGGTCACATTTGGTAATGTGGAATAAGGCTGAGTAGTCTAGATGGACAGAGGGGTCCACGCGCATAGGGTGGATTTTTTTCCGCAACCTGTTTTTTCTTGATCCTTGAAGGGTCTATTTTAATATTCTGCTTGGGGCCAAGAAAAGAAATGTCCCATGGGGTTCATTTTTAACCATTTCTTACAGATACCCCACCAAAATATGCAAATGAGGAGACAAGAGAAAAC
>OOFJ01139156.1:11656-21882 GCA_900323375.1 Benthosema glaciale
CAGATAACTGGGGCTTGGCTCCACATGATCCATCCCACTCCAAATCCTTTGCCAGGGGAAGGAGGCATGGAGGCTAGAGAGAGAGATAGAGAGAGATAGAGAGACAGACAGACAGACAGACAGACAGACAGACAGACAGACAGACAGACAGACAGACAGACAGACAGACAGACAGACAGACAGACAGACAGACAGACAGACAGACAGACAGACAGACAGACAGACAGACAGACAGACAGACAGACTGACTGACTGACTGACTGACTGACTGACTGACTGACTGACTGACTGACTGACTGACTGACTGACTGACTGACTGACAGATGCAAGTTGGATAGTGGACATACTGCACTGGCGGCTCTGCCTACAGTGTGAGTGCTCTCCGCCTTGATGCTCGTATCAAGAAGATCAGCACGGATTTGGCCACATACAGCAGGCGCATAAGGGAGCGCTCTGCTTATAGAGGTCAAGGAAGCACGGCAGGTGTGGCAATGACACAAAATATCTAATTCTGTGTGGCATTTAAATGCCATGAGATATGGTGCATATCACCTCTGGGCGCTGCAGCTATATATCTCTGTATGTATCGAGGACAATTCGAATACAAAACACATTGTGGGGTGATTGAACGTGGGGTTACAGCTTTTTGCTACATCCTGCATGTTTGGTCGATCATTGCATTATCTGGCTTTGGTGAGAATCTGAATAGCAGGGGTTTCCAGACTTTTTCCATGCCAAGGACCTTCCAAATAGCCATAACCTCGCTCTGGCTATGGGAAATTAGCTTGAAATAATGATTCACTAGTAAGAGACTCACACCTCTACTTATGTTTAACGATTTATTGAAACGTAATGGGATGAATGTAGAACGTGATGAAAAACCCATCAACCCAGGGTAGGACGAGACTCATGGTTGTATGGGCGTAGTCTCGGGAGCTGACTAACCCGCACCCACGCACCCACGCACGCACGCACGCGCACACACGCACGCGCACACACAACATATGAATTTTACTTTCTCAGAACAAGCATAATACAAATTAATGCACACACCTGCAAAACAAAGTAAACAGTGGTCTACTACTGACTGTTGTACAATGCATTTCACTCTTTTCATCTTCAAATTTACAATTTACTACTGTTATCCAGACTGACTTTCACAGTGCATGGTCAGAGTAAGTGGCGTGCCAACCACAGGCTAAGTGGTTGAGTAATTAGTGCCATGAAAACAACTATGTGTTACAAAGTACAGTAACTAGGACACCAGGGCATACTTCAAACCACGGCGCCTTCTGGTCCAAACACCCACAGCGTTTTTGCTTTTTCATGTCTTTTCTAATATGAATTGATTACGCTTCACAAAAAACGGAAATTCCGCTGGCTTATGCTGTCTAGTGTCTATGGGAACACAGAATCTAGAATCTAGAATTTAGAATCGTAATATCTCTGATTCTTCTTTTTGGACCCAAACAAGCTTGATTTGCGGCTCATTTCTAGTCTAAACAATATGATCCTCGGTTACAAAATGTATGTTTCGGGTAAATTAAATTACATTCGTTGGACATGTTAAATAAAGTTTTTTCACTTCCTGACTCGCAGTTTCCAGTTTTTTCAAACTAAGATGCTCTAACATTGAAGTAAACGGGTGGCAATCTGTGAGTTTCTTTTCAGCCACTAGATAGCAATGTTGGCGGTAAATGAGTTAATAGTAGAGGTTCCATTGAAGAATATTTGAATAATGCAACAATGAGCTCTCCTTACACATAGCAAGGTTGTTTCCTGGTGATAAAGTGAGCTAAATTATTTTATATAATCTGAGTTTTGTTTTGTCACGAGTACATCCTATAAAAGTGTATATGTCACAATGGTACGAGTGGAAAATTAATTCAGATCGAAGAAGGTGCATTTGTTTTACAGTATTAGGCAGAGCAAGTGGGAGGCTTTGATGTCCCCGCAGTACAAAGCTGGCTGACAACAACAAACAAAATGCTATATAGAACGAACTCGGCATGCCTCTCTTCAAAGCAGTCCGAAAATGTATTCAAACGTCATTCTGAATAAAATAAATATTCTTATTATATGTTGTGATTATTTAATTCATGTGTGGGGGATAAAACATTATTGCTACAGAATATGCATGGCATATATCTTTAACATTGTGTTAACATTACTTAGCTTAACCATTTAAACTATTTTGTCCTTACTCTGGTCCTGTAGGCAAACAAATAGCAGATGTACAAGGTCACAATGTGTTGAGCTTTCGCTGCTGAAGAAGACACGTTTGAGTACATTTGCCAAAAAGGATAGGCCACTGGGGGATTCTTATCAAGAAATATACAAGTTTTATGTGGTTAAATGAGTTCTGTCTTGTATGATCCAGTTGCCATATTGTAGAGGTCAGACCTTAAGAGGATTTTAATTAATCTGCATTAACTTCATCACACCAGACATGACTGGGTCAAGGGGTATTTATGTGCAATGATCACGTTGCAAGCATGGTTGCTATATAATACTCTCCCTCAGGGCATCAATGGGTAAGCCTCTCACAATCACCATGGTCTACACACTAATTACCTAAATGAAGCCTTTGAAAAAAAAAAAAGAAGAAAAAAAGGTTTCAATAGGTTTTACCCATGCACGTTTCTGCTTAACGTTTTCCTCACCATTGCATTTTAATAGCTTCTACCACTTTGCACAAGATGTCACAACTTAATGGAACACGTTTGATGTCATGTACAGGGTTTGGAGCTGGACTTTAATAAGGCTGTTAAGTGGTAATGAGACTGAACATCGCTGTGTGGGGGCCTGATGACTGTTTAAATGCTGCTGTGGTGAGGGTCCCTTGTTCCCCAGGGGAGGAGACACCCCAGTGTTAACTGGATTACACTCGCAATGCTCCTTAAGAGAAATTTAATCCTCTGTTGCATTTGTTAAATGACCCTGGCCTTTCTTTTTTCTTTTTTTCCCCCTTCGTGTTCGCCCTTTCCCTTCCTGAATATGCATTATATTATGTTCAACAATTATTTAAAGCATGTGGCACAGGGTGTACTGTTCTTTTAGTGCAACTGTACCACACTTGTTGTTTTATGTCTTGTTTTTGTGTTCCTTTCTTCAGGTTGTCTCTCTGAACACACCATGACAAACAGCGGCGTTGTTTTGGAAATCCTTTCTTGAATCTTGAAACCCTTAGTTCTCATCTTTAAATGAAAAGAATGACGGGTCTCCCACTGAGGTATTGATTTATGGTCGGATTTTGTGCTTTGCGATAACGCCCTAGACATGTGTAGTAGAGCATTCCTCGTTCTCAAACCAAGACGACATGTATTGATTACCAATCCATGTAGGGGGTGTGTGACAGCTTAGACAAAACATTGTCCCGAAATGTAGGCATTAGTCACAGTCAAGTACAGTAGAGTGGTTTCCTCAACAGAACGCTACAGCGGTTTCTGTTATGCAGAAAACAGGTGGCGGAAAACAGCTCTCAAATGAATTATGGATCAGCCAGAGTCGATGTCTAAAGTTCACTGCGTTATCTTTGCCGCCGTCAACCCCAACTATTCTTGCATCCATCTCTTTCCGTCTGCAGAAGAAATGTGTGGAATGAGAATGTCCAAACAAATGACCTATAGAGCAGGATTGACCTGTCTCCTTTCACGGTGCTATTGTGGGCAGTAAGAGGGCCACTCTTGCCGCTGCATGCATTCAGTGGCTGTCACCGCTGTATCGAATATACCACCCTCAGGCAACCACCCCTCCACTGTGCCGTCGTGCCTTTCATCAGATAAGAAAGAAATGAACGCAGTGCCATTGACAGTCCGCAGAGCGCAAGCTGATAGACTGACACATGTGTTCAACGGTGCAAAATAAGAACAGCAGCAATATCGGCATGCTTTCAAGCCAGCTACCTTGATGAATCAAGCCACACATACTGTGTATAACACTGTATTTATGGCCTAATTCCTCATTGATCCACATTTCACACTGTTGTTATAACACTATTAGAGCATGCCCTGGGCTACATCCATGCAAAATGTGGTGCTTTTAGACGAATTAGCACGAAATATCCCTAAACTCCTCCGCTATAAGCCAAAAATAAAAGAAAAGCGGTGAAAAAAGAAACGGCAGAAGAATAAAACTATAACAAAAACAATAGGGGTCCTGTGCACTATACGTTCCCTAATAATCAAATCACAGGTGATCCACAGAATGCTCTCCAACAGATGACTGCTGACTCCAGTGAGCCTAAGGCAGGTGATTTCATAACCTGGTTTGCTTCCATGTACTGCTAGCTTTAAGTATGCTCTCACCTGCCACTCCAGCCAAGTATTTGGACCGGGGCTGTTTTTTCTTCTTTCTTCTATTACTACAGCATTATTATTGCTATTATTTTTTTGTCCCCTCTCAGACCTGATTGATAGCATCCCCTCTAGCCACAGAAAACAAATATAACATGAGCGATCTGATGTTGCCCTCCTTGCACCCACGGGCAAGGCGCTGCTTTGAGGCCAGGCTACATTATTCGCCCAATTTTGAATAAAAGCCAGCTTGGCAAGGAGAGAGGAGGAGTGACTGGTATGGAGGAAATAAGACCTAGATTATGATGGATATTGCTAAAGAATTGTCTGTCATGGGGCCAACAAATATGACACATATTTAACCTTTTGGACCATAGGCCCATGTGGTCATTGACTACTTAGAATGCATTTAAATAACTAAAATAACATCCCTTTCCTCTCTTGAAGACCACTAGCTGTAAATAAAGATAAAGAACAACTGGAGGAGGTGTGACTGCGGGGTGAGAAGGTCCAATGAATCCCCATAGCTTTAACCACTTTAACCCTAGATGACCGGATTCCCCCAGGGCTCTATATACTTGGCTGGCCCACTTCTTTTTTTTGCTCTACACTGGCTGAAAGCTGTATTAGGACGTGTCACACTGCAACACGCTGTGAGCTTGTTCATCTCATATTGTCGCTGAATGTTAGCCCCAGAACAGGGACACCAGTCTCTTCTATAAGCATAAGCATACAAATTTAAAACCTGGCCAAAATGTAATGATGGTCAAACGAACACATCAGAAAGAAGAAGTACAGTACAAATTCACAACTCATGGTCTTCTTGTCCCACTTGAGGCCAGATTTAAAGCCTGTTGTTTTTACTCCCATAAATACTTGCGGCTGGAGAGTGCACCGTGTTTTATAGGCTGGCTGCCTCTACTCTCCGCTCACCGGGCTTTACAGGAGAGAAGGTGTCATATAAACACCGTAATATACCAGCCTCTCTCGTGAGCACCGGGAAGCCATACCTGACGCTTTAATTCATTTTATCATGAAGAGACAGGGGCAATAATCCCCCTGCGGAAATGATGGTGGGGAAGGAGTGCGAGTGTAAAAAATGGATGGGGATGCAGTGGGGGAGGAAGGACAAGTAGAAAGCAGTGTACGTTGATGCGCTTTCATTTTGATGGAACAGCATATCTAGATAATATGGCGATTGTTGGAAAATTCGACCTGGAGGAGGGGTGGTACTAGACATGAAAGTATAAGGAGTGACTTTTGGAAAGTTTATTACAAATCTCTGACAGAGACCAGGAACACATTACTGTATTACATTACACTTACTGTGACTATCAACCCTATACTACATACCGGGGTCCCCAGCATGGGGTCTATTCTTGGCTCATTTCACTCTAGTGTCCGGGTAGCTCAGTCGGTAGAGCTCTCGCCTTTGGACCACAACTTCATGGGTTCGATCCCGGGCTGTGCTCCACGTCCTGCTGACTATGCCAGACTGTAATGATACGCAGGTAGCATGGATTGAACCCCAGTCTCCCACTCGCCAGACCGACGCACAACGTATCATGCCTATAGGGCTGAGCCCGATTGGCAGGGTTGTTGGCTGGGGGCTACACCAGGATTCACATGTGGTTAATTTATACATTTAATTGGATGGGACAGCACATGAACACTATACACATACAATGCAAATCTGCCGGATTTAGCAAGGATGCTTGTTTTTCCAGTCCAAGAAATGATCTAAAATACAAGACGAAATGGCGATTTGTGAATGTGCAATCCATGAGTCGGCTCATTAATCGGTATAATTTAACTCTGAGAAAGCACAAAATGGATAAATGAACACTGAGGATTCTACTGTGTGGACAGTCAAATACTGTGCAAAAAGGAGTCATTTAATTTACATCATATAGGCCATAAACCATCCATGTGGACAGTAGGCCATAAAACTACTGTACCATTATCAATACGGTAAATCCCAGTTTTAATAGACAGTCTGCGTATATATGAAATACATGCACATAATGTGAAATGGTTGAAATCACTTTTATTGACTGAACGTCAAATGAATGACCATTTGCATGTGTAAATAGTGTATGAGGCTGGAATAACATTAAGGATGGCAATTTAACTATACGCCACACCGCATCAGGTATGCCATTTAGTAGCCGGTGATTACAATTATAAAATAAACACAGGTAATTATGTAAATATGAACACATGAAATGTAAACCACAATAATATTGCCCACGCTGCATTTTGCACTTATTGTTTGTTACATGAAGACAGATGGCTACAAAACGCCTGGTGAAGTGAGGAGACAAAGGTTGTCCGATAAACGCGGTGGAGGGACCGTCAAACACATCGGTCCTCATTGAATGTGTCTCATTAAGCGCCGTTGACCTGATTGAGGGGACGGCACGCTTTGCGAATTACACGAGGAGAACGGTTTTGATGAAACCGCAGCAAGCAGGGGAGACGGAGCGAGAGAAAAGAAAAGATAAATAGTACCATGCAACTCGAAGGTGAGAACAATCTATCAGTCCCCATGGTGGCAAAGACTGCAGTTTTCCCCTCGCTGGCAGAGCAAGACAGCCAAAAACACCAGACAAATCACATACTCCCCCGTGACAAGAGGAATAACACAAATGTTCAATCACACCAGAAAGACGTATAGCCCTTAAATGGGAGTCTCAGACTCTGGGTAATGATAAGTCATACAGCTGTACAGTGGTTGACAGCAGGGAAAATATTAGCTCTATATCCATTTAAAATGTCACATGTAGTATGCTGTTTTTTTTGTTTGTTTTTTTAATAGTGAAAATACCTGAGCTCACAGCACATCATGAATCATAATGCATCTTGTACATGTTTTTTTATTATTATTATTCCAGTCCTACAGTATAAGACCTACGCTGTAGAAGAGCGGAAGTGCTCGAATTTGGCGGAAGGGTTGCGTGAAAGGGAACTTACGTCACGGATCTTCCGGGACCGACACTTCCGCTGATAGCGTCTCTGCCTTAGGTTGGGAAGTACCCTCGCTAAAAACGCCTGGACAACGTTCCACACGCCCCAATCTCTTCTCCCTTCTGGCCCCAAAACTTTGGAACGCACTCCCCATTGCAATCAGAACTGCAGATTCGCTCCCAATCTTCCGCCGCAGTCTGAAAACGCACCTCTTCAGACTCCATTTTGGCCCATAGCACTTGCAGTGGCACTTGCCCTAGCCTCGACCTCCTACAGGTGTAGGAAAAGGCTCGACTTATGTATCTTAGAAGGCATTTCTTATGTAGACTCTGATAGCAGTTATGTAGTCCTATAGCATTTCATGTAAACATAGCACTGTTAGTTAGTCTGTATAGTCTTTTCTACTGTGATGTTCTTAGCTTATGTTTTATTCACATTAACTACTTTTTATGTATATGATTTATTACCATGCTTTTATTTTGTTCTTGCTTATGTAAGTCGCTCTGGATTAAGAGCATCTGCTAAATGCCTAAATTGTAATTGTAAATTGTAGGTTGTGACCAGACTTTTCTCTTCGCAGATGAGTAAGCCTGGGACCGAGGCTAGTGACTTGCCCAAAATAAGGACACCGCCAGCTTGAAAGTGAGTGGTTAAGGAGCATTCAGTGATTTGGGTGATTTGGAAAACAAAACGGTCCCCCCCAGTAACAAGATCTATACAGTGGGGGGACGCGCAACAGGCCAACGGCACGTGCACCAAGGCCAATCCTGATTGGAGGAAACCCCCGTCTATCCTGATTGGATGAAGGCATTGCCACCCAAAGCCCAAACTGAAACTAAGGTTATTTTTTTTACCTCTGCGGTTCACTGGGGACAGGAAGGAACTAATTATATGGTCAGCACACTCTATGGAGGATTATCACAAAAAAGAGAGAAAAAAGTGATATTTGAATTAAGTGAAATATACCTTTAAAACTCTGTATAATGATAACTAAGTCGACATGCAGCTGCACAGTAGATGGCAGCAGTGAAGATATTAGCCAGGCGTTACAATGACATGCTATTTGGTGGTGTTGGAACAAGGGTTATTTCGTATTAAAAACAAGCTACAAGTCAATTGAAAGTGATTCTATTCTATTCTATGAAGTATGCCAGCCCACATGACCTTTATCAAGACGGAAAAGTCACATGGATAAGTTGTAGATTTAAATTTAGATCACGCTGAATAATGGGCACCATGACCCTCTCCAGTCAAAGACATAATTGAAATGCCAAGTGCAAGAGTGGAGGATCAGTGTTTTAACTGCGGCACGTTCAAGACTCCTGGGAAGTTCACAAGTGCAGCCCTTATAAGAAAAACCGAACCACCCACATGCTAAACAAAGGCATGCCACTCAAACCTGATTTATACACTATTGTACTTTGTACTATTGAATGCAAATGAAGGCATCACTCAAACAAAAGACGCGGCTTCTGGAAAGTTGCCCAGCGGGAAGCGCTGCAATTTACACAATATCTAAATATCAGGGACCTTGTTGAAATTACATTTTGGTTCTCAACTTTAATTGTCTCTTAACTGTTTTGTTAATTCATTCTTGATATTCAAACACAATATAAAGTATAATGTTAGAGTAGAAATCATGTTTGTGTTTTTGAGAGAGAGAGAGAGAGAGAGAGAGAGAGAGAGATTATATAATTCTCAGATAGAAACTACAGAAACCAAGGAGGATCTGTGAAGCCAACAGTGAATTCTTCTTCTCATATTAAAAAGTAGATGTACCATATGACTCACCTCTATACGTTCCTTCTTTATAGCAGCATTCTCAGCTTATTCTGTTACGATCAGCTTCTCTTCCCCTCTCTCTCTCTCTCTCTCTCTCTCTCTCTCTCTCTCTCTCCAACTGAATCAGGTCATTGATGCTGAGATCAGGGGCGAGAGGAGAAGGACTTAAACAGTGTTTCTACATAGCAGTATTGATACTTTTACTTAAGCAAACACCACTGATTAGGGGACGTGAGTAGGCTTGTATTGTAATAATTTGAAAGCCTGTGTGTTTTAAAGGGAGAAAGAAACAAACAAACAAACAAAACATGCTAGCTTTATATTGGCCATTTGCCCTGCCCTATATGATCCTCATTTAAAGCCATGCATGCCACAGTGATGAGCTATCTGAATGTTACTTACTTTTAATTAGCTTCTGTGGAACTTGCACATGATATGAGGAATGTTTTCGTTATATGTGCACATTGTGCAGCATATGTCTACCATATGTGTGACTTCAGACGACATTATGTTTACATAATAACATTTCTATTTCATTGCTGAATATGAAAGTCCCTTCATTGAGTGTGTGCAATTATCATCACAATGCTTTCTCAGAGAGGAATAATAGTTATGGGTGATACTTTCAAAAGACTGTTATGATTGCTTCATTTAGGGAAAATGAAGACTGTGAAATTTACCTCGCTATAGCTCCACTAAGAAAATAAAAATCTCATAAAAACATGTGAAAAATGAAAAAGTAAATAGAACCATTTAGAGAAATCTGAACAGGGCCGAAAGGCAAACAGATTTGATTCATTTCATGCTTGACTGGCAAGCCTGGGCTTTCACTTTGAAACTAAATGAGAAAAATATACATACATTTGGAAAAACATGATGTGAGGGTCTCTAAAAAAATCTGTTGGGCAGTAGTGTTAACTCATTAGGCCTTACATGGGCCAGACATCCTCTGACAAGTTACTTTCCCTCCCGACTCTGACAGATGCCACAATTCTTCATCGAGCTTAAGTCTGATCATATTCGATTAAGCTTCTTCTTGATGTCACTTCTTTTTAGGACTGTCAGTCGTTTGAAGGGGTTAGATTGAGGCTAACCCACCATGGCAACATGTACTATATAATGCCATCGTTGCCATGAATTTAGAAGGCATGGAAGGGGAGAGAGGGGGGAGCGAGAGAGAGA
>OOFJ01139161.1:0-11419 GCA_900323375.1 Benthosema glaciale
TTTTGCAAAAAACACACTCATTGGGCTGAAAACGGCCATAGAAGTTGCCCAAATGTGCTGAATAAGCACATTTGTGATAACGGGTATGGCCGTTTTTAGCCCAATGAGTGTTTTTTGAGCAAAACTAATGCTTGGAATGGATTCAGCACCATGAAAACTCCCTAGATAGATATATCACATGCTACATAAAGCATGATGAAATTTTTACTTTTTGCCTTCTATAGGTTGTTAATGGTATGGTCACATATTATGCCAATAAAAAAAATTGCCCAACATATGAAAGTTAGCATCCGGCAGTTTCTACATGCTGGGGACCCCTACTAAACATTTCTAACATAAAACCTTGGTGTACTCAACATGCCGGGGTTCACATTCTGGCAAATGGACTATACAGCTCTGGTCCATATAGCTCCACTGCTTCTACGATTCTGCCTTGCAGTAGAGGCAGAATCATAGGATCAGTGGAGCTATATGGACCAGAGCTATAGGACCATAGTGACAATATTTCATTTTGATTATTATATATTGTAAACCAGCAGTGACTGTAATCGGCCACTGGTGGTTGTGTGCGTTCGTTCACTTGTTTTTTGTGCCGTCAGGAAGACTTTGCGTGACGGCGTCGCGCCACGAAAATAGCAGATCAAAAAGCTCACAACGGGTCGCACCGCGACGCGCTTTGCGCTTGTAGATCTGCTATTTTCTGCAGCTATACCCCACTCCTTTTGTGTGAACACTGGCGAACGTTCCTCTTACTCACCACAGTAGACGATGTAGAGCTGAGCTAGCCAGCATGCTAACAGTCAGCTAACCGACGTTATTATTATTATTATTTACAAAACGTTTGCTTCGCCTTCTGGTTTTTGGGCGATTGGTTTGGATCGTACATTCTTCGACCCCAGAACGCTATAATATATCGTAAGTTCGTTGTCATCGACGTTTCGGTCCAGTTTTGGGATCCGGGGTTCGGATTACGAACTAACTATAGCGAAGTTACACGGGCTTTACGTTAGTTTGACCCCCTTTTCGATAAGAGTCGCTCGACGAAAACGACGTATTTAATTTAAACGAACAAAAACAAAAGTGTCGACACTAGCGTGACGTGTTTTAATTAACCTGCGGGGAAAGAAAGTGTCGCAATTGCAATGAGCTCGTGTTGTTGTTTTTTGTCGAGCGAAACGCTTCGTGCTACGAAGTGTGAAAGTGTTTTCTTTTACGGTGTTAGTTAGCTCAAGTAAAAGTAAGCTAACGGCGGCTAGCTGGTGTCAAAGTGGCTACAGTGTTAGCTCATGTGCTAACTCACATTAGCACAACATTCAACAGATGTACATGTCAACTGGAGTGACTTTCTAAATCCAAAATAGCCTTAAGTAGCCAAGACTTCTATAAGTGTCATGACTATGACACGTTTTAGTATTCATTTAAAAAGGTTGTCTGTCTGCTGGTCTATACACTACTATAATGGTAGCCTAGTGCTAACACGTTGCTCATGTTTTCTAAAGTTGAGCGTTTTGTGTCTCCTTTTCTTTTTATCTTTCTCATGGCAGGGTTGTGTGTTACTTTGCTGCTAACATCCATGTTAGCAACCATCCAGCTCGTGTAAATGCTTTTCTCTAGAATGGACCTGTTGAACCCTCAGTTCCTGGACAAGATGAACAACAACATCGGGAGACTACATTACGAAGGTACTTTAGAATAATGATTCTCAACTCTTTGAATCTCAAAGACCCCCTGGTCTAATGTAATATCAAACTATACTGCAGGGGATATACATTAGACCAGGGGACCCCCCCTTGGATGTCCTCTTTTCATTTCTGGGATCCCAATCTACACTGTACAGTAGAAAGTATTGATTGAATACTTTTTTGATGTGCAACAATTTGAAAACAGTACAGGAAGTACTCAAGCAGTGCTAAAACGACAACTCAAAAGCCCAGAGGGATTGTTTCGGTCATGGTCCTATGCATTCAATTCATTATCAGGACATGCACTGCAGCAGTGCAAATCATCATCCTCAGTGTTGTTACAGACCTGTAACACCATTCATATTAGAACTCCTAATATAACGTCTGTATCTCATCTGGGGAGAAATAGCAGACCTAGTACAAGCTCATAAGATGCACTTATAGGCGCAAACACTGACAGTCAGTCACACACAGGGATGTGAGGTTGTAGAAATAAGCCATCACATAATGGTGTTGCTTGCCAAAAAGATGTGATGCGTTCGGTTGACAACAATACAGTATAGCACACATTTTCAGGTATGACTGTTTGATAAGGCTGTCATTGAGATTAACTGTTGCTTAAACAATTGCGATTAACAATTTAATCATGTCGTCGTCATTGAAACATTATGAATTATATTCAATATATCTATCTATCTATCTATCTATCTATCTATCTATCTATCTATCTATCTATCTATCTATCTATCTATCTAATATAATTAATATTTCTAATTGGTTTTAGGCTTTGTAAACAAAAAGATGCACAGGGGCAACATATAATTGTATAACTTTGAATAGAGCGTCGCAGTCCCGCCCCTTTCCATGACGACGAGTGGCCCGGAAGAGAATTTCCCATAAATCTTTCCCATAGACGTTTCAGAAAGTATTTATTTAAAGACCTTTTAAACCTCAGACAAAGACAACTCGGTTTGTGACAACTCAAATAAAACAAACAACAAAAAAAATGTTTATTGCCCTTTTTTTCTTCTTTCTAATTATTTGTTCAGCGCCCAAAAGATTGTGTGTTGTCATGAGTGGTCACAATCTGAGTTGGCTTTGTCTGAGGCGTAAAGGTCTTTAAATAAATACTTGCTGAAACGTTGATGGTTAAAATTAATTGGAAATTGTCTTCCGGGTTGCTCGTCGGGGGCTGGAGTGCGACGCTTTATAGACTATCTACAAGCAGAAAACACATTGTGATGTGTTTTGGGCTTGTAGATCTATTCCCGCATTTTGGGCTTGTAGATCCTCTATTTCCACTATTTCAGATTTTGTATTTTTGAAAATATATGAACATTTTTCATCTTGGAAACGATTATGCAAAAATAATTGCGACTACTCTTAGTTAGTTTTGGATACCGTTTTGGATATTATTGAATTCTAACTGAATTTTCACATCTTGTGGTTGAATCAAACAATGATTTACAAACCGATGAATCATGATTTGTGCCAAGTAAATGTAATTCTGCGTGAATCTGAATTTCCTAACATACGGTCTGCTCATTGATTAAGTGTTACTCAAGAACTAACGTGAACTCCACCTTTACATACCGGTACATGGTTATACTTAAAGGTAGGGCAAGTGTCCTATATAAATGTTATATAGTTCTTTATTTCCTTCTCTTGATTAGACAAAATTGGAACCTCAACACTATCAAATTGAAGCTGATAAATGGTCTGGAATTTGTCAACCCAACTGATTCTTTTTCTCCTGTGTATTAAAGAGCTGGAGAGACCAGGCCGTGTTACTAAACAAACAAACACCATAGCAATGAGTACAATCACAATATAGTCTTAAACCTTTTTAACAAAAAAACAAACATTGTTTTAACCAAAAAATAGGAAATAATAGTGAGTTTATTAAGTAAACATTAGCCATTACATGAATTAGTTCTGCAGCACACGGTTTTCCTCATATTATCAATTAAATTTCAAGATGGCATGCAGATTATGTATATGACCTCTCTATCCTCCATGCTGTATCTCACTGTAAATTGTGAGATAGCAGAAGGGATGGGAAACAAGATAATTATGGCTTATGTCCAGAATCACCGTTTGGGTTTTGGTTCCTATGGGACATGATACCCTTAATTAATATGCTTGCAGCAGTTTTAATCAGCACCTACATGATGGCTGTTGTAGCCTGTTCTTCAATAATAAAAAAGAAAGCCATTCACTGTAGGCTGTTGTTGAACATATTTATTATGCCCGGTCAAACGCACATGGCCATGACCAGCTCTATTTTTAGGACCTTCAGTCTTATCTATTTTTCTGCTTTTATTGGGGATAGAATGCATTTCTTATAAATATCTCTTTTTCTATCTACGGAAGACTTATAGATTGTGCACACCTGACCAGAATAGGCACAGAGGGCCATGTTGTCAGAGGTTAAGTCATCTTTGTTCAATCCTAATTGTGGTGCTGCTTTACCACAGACATTTCCCTGAGGATCAATAAAGGTCTGTCTATATATACAGTTTAAAACAATTATTTTACAGTACACCATGATTCCTTAATTTAGTTTTAACTTTTTTTTTTGTGGGGGGGGGGCTTGTGTTTGTATATACTGTACACTGTTCAAAAAACAAAATGAAGGGGCCGAAGTGGGCTGTTAATTTCTTTGAGCAGTGTGCAGTTGGCATGGGATTCCTGCTAGATTGTTTTCCACAGATGAGCTGTGTGTCCCTACAGGTGATTCCAGGATGCCCTCCCTGCCTACTGCTATGTCCAACATGAGAACTGGCCCACCTCCTATCTGCCCCAGTAAAAGGAAGTATGGAGAAGAACAAGTGGACGACCACATCGACTGTGATAATGACCACATGACCAAAATGAGCAGACTGTTTGCAGCTCAACTGTAAGTGCTCTGAAAAGAGAGTGATATGTTGGTGATTCGGCACTTTGTCTGTTAGTTCTTAAATGTAACACAATGGGACAGAGGGAGTGCAGAGCGGACAGGAACATAATGCATACCATTGCACTGACATGAGTACGGTAAATGACAAGGTAACACAGAACACCCTGTTCAACCACTCAAGAACAATTGTTTAATGGCAGTGGAGATAGACACATCCTTGTGCTTTTCTCAGCACGCAAGCTTATGTGTTTTTAAAAGTCAGCAAGGACATTTTAACTGCTCAACTTAAGCAATTCATCCCGGTACACCACAGCCAATGCAAATGAAACTCTTCCCCTGCAAAATAATTTGTTCACCCCAAACTCCCTTATCAGATATGAACACCTGGTTAGTAATCACTCATCAAGCAGGTCCCCTCTCTCCTCCTCTCTCACAAAATATGTTTTCCCTTTCAGATAAACACTCGGAACAAATTAAGATGGGAACAGTATTTTGATTGAATGCCATAAAGGTCTTTTGAAAACAGACTTGAGCATTTTGTGCCCATCTTCAGTTCCCATGGCCCTAAGCTGTTTAGCGGTCGACACTGCATTATTATTCAGTATTCCGATGGCATGAAAAAAAAGCCTCATTGCTAAAATTGCCTTTGTTTAAACCATCTGTTGGGATTCTAAATCTTGTAGTCTAGTCACAGCTTAAGTAAACACGGTGTCCACGGCGCTTTGAACAACTCGTGAGCTGAATCCTTGCACCCTCATTATGTGTTGTGCTGCTCAGTCAGACTCCTGACATCAAAGCGGGTGCAAGATTTAAGTGGCCCTATGAATAGACGGAGCCGTTGGTGGTCTGTATGTCAAGTCACAGGGGTAATCTGCCTCTTGCACTCTTTATCAAGGGCCCGGCCTACTGGCGGAGACAACCGCAATGAGCACTGGAGCCTCGGCCACAGCCCCGTGGAGTGCATTACGTCCTCCTCCAACGGTCTCCATGGGAACCACCTGTATGCTTCCATCCCTGGCTATGCCGTCGACCAGCCTTTGGCGTTGACCAAAAACAACATGGACGTGGCCCTGGGGAGCAGCGAGCGCTCTGCCGTGGCTGGTGCTGTGGAGCGACAGCAGGTATGTCTTTGTGAAAACATTAAAATTACAGGCATGGAGATGATCTTTATTAATGTTGGCATGGTCAAGTGTGTGGTCCGAAAGATGGGTTGATTAATCAGGGCTGTTTACGGAGAGGTAGAGTAGCTGTAAGGATATTTTTGAGGTAAAAGTTAGGCTTGGGCAATATATCCATTTTGGGGTGAGACTAGATATCATCTGGGGTTTTGCATAGCACAATATAGTGATCGTTTGCCTTATTATATGCTTTCAAAAAAGTAATTGCAGACGTAGTTGTTTGTCGTGTTGTAGATCGGCTATGTGTGTGTGTGTGTATGTATGTGAGGTTGAGACGAATAACAGTTTAAGTCCACACTATTGATCCACAATGTATAAATGATCGATATGGGGTCAGGACACCAAGGCCTTTTTGGGGAGGAGTCAGATTAAAGTATGGACTTGGACTGTTATTCGTCTCAACTGCTCAATGATGGTATTTGATATTGTCCATAGTAAAAGTACAGACCCAGATGCTAAGTGATTTTTGAATCGTCAAATGGGCAATTCAATTCTGTCCCGTAATACATTCACTGCCATCCAAACGTTCACTGTTTAAAGGTGTAGTGAAATGAAAAATAAAAAACCATGGAGAAAATTACATTTGTGTGTATTTATATAGTATTTTTAGTCCCTAAAAAGCCAATTTTAATTACTTACTGTTAATCGGCTAATGTTAATCGGATAATCAATGTTCCCTTAGCTGAGTAAGTCCCGTTCGAGTTGCGACCCGATATGGACAGGTATAGTAAATAATGTTCTGGCTGCCACTGCCACTCTTAAGTGACTACTGGCCAATCACAGCGTGTCTTTGCACACGTTCGTTGGCCTCAAACGCGAAGGCGATCCAGCATTCGCCTCCTGGACCATAGACATTATAAAATATAGACGCTGGTTGGCTTCAGTCCATTGGAGCGACCTGTCTGCAACGGAGGGCGGAAGTAAAGCGCCCCTGATTGGTTTACCGAACGGGGGTTCCGCTTTGCTTCCACTATATGCTTCGCAAGGAATCTCGGGAAAGATAGCCAATATCCAGCCAATATCGCCTCCGTTGAGATCAGACGGCCCAGAGCCGGAAGAGGCGTCTACGTTTATATGTCTATGTCCTGGACAGCTCCTCTTCCTGGTATGCCATTATGGGATTTTCAATGAGGAATAACAATGGATTGTCATGGCCGTTTGAGTCGCATTGTTTATTTTGTGGACAGTTGGGGATCAATCATAGTGGACATACATGAAAAGGTAAGAAAAAATGGAAATGATTATTTCACCTGGCATAGAATAAGTTGGATTGCCCTCGTAATGCAAATGTATGAATGCCTCGCGGCTGCTAGGCAACCGGAAATGAACCGGAAGTGAAAAGCCTACCTCCATCAGCTTTAATGTAAACAGATGTTTTTAAATGCATTTATCTTGGATTCTTTTCCCAGATTATATTTTTTTTCTTTATTCACGGCCCATAACTAAAGCGTTGCTGGTTGAGGTTACAAAATGTAAATGCTCGATACAAAATGCTCTGACAAAACTCTGTAATCACTAATCGTCACAACTGATGATATTTCTAATGTGATTCATCCGTTTAGGTTAGGTGTGCTATCGTCCTCATTTCAGCATTGCTGGATAGCCCATACTTTTTTCTCCTCATCTGAGTACCACCAGAGGGGGGCAAATAACAGTAACAAACATAAATACAGAAAATACTGTATATTAGCAAGAATA
The DNA here is from genome assembly GCA_900323375.1 of Benthosema glaciale. Classification (NCBI taxonomy): domain Eukaryota; kingdom Metazoa; phylum Chordata; class Actinopteri; order Myctophiformes; family Myctophidae; genus Benthosema; species Benthosema glaciale. The sequence continues at coordinate 7,458 of OOFJ01139161.1, forward strand.
TATTGTTCTAGCTAGAATTTATTGTAACATGATATTTAAACCTGTTGATAACTTGCTTATCTGTTGTATTTCTGTCCAGAATCGTCCATCCGTCATCACGTGTGCCCCTGCAAGCAACCGAAATTGCAACCTATCTCACTGTCACATGAATGGCTGTGCTCCCAGTCCACCCATTGATCAGAGGAAGACAAATGGTAGGTTTAAGTTGTAGCGCTGCCACATATTGTTAAAAAAGGATTCTTTTATTTTAATGGCATTTAAAAGTGTATGTCAATATTTAATAATGGTCCTTTAATTAACGCCATCCTTTAAGGGTAATGTCCCATCCTTTGTGCTGCTTATGTTTTGATTTTCTTTTTGTTTGAAGGGGGGTTTGTTTTGAATGACTATGCTTATGATTTGATGGGGTGGTTTGATTGACGCACCATAAAGTAGGCGTTGATTGGCGGCCCACCGTAGTAATGAAACGAGAGAGACAGACCATCAGGAAGTCCTCGAGAGACCTGATCTTGTTTGTTTAATTATTTTAACTGTACTCGTGAACTATCGGTGGAATATAGTTAAGGCCACAGACAGCTCAGCTGTCAAAAGGAGGGAGCGCTGAAAAGACTTGATCTGGTGAGATCGTTTATGTTTTTTATTTATATTTCCTGCGAGGATCCACGTTTAACCTTTTTCTGACATTTCTTTTCACGTTCGGTTTGGAGTCGGACTCCCAAGTCGCCCGCAATGAGGCGCTAACTTACTTTACATCTATACGGAACGATACGAGAACAATAGGTGCGTGCGTGAGACGCCGACTTTTCTGATAATTTCTAAGGAACATTGACTTTAGGAGCGTGCACGCGCAGGACGCAGACTTTTCAATTATTCATTCCATACGGACCAATTAAATAATAGAGCGTGCATGTGTGCATGCATGCACAAACGGCGGACATTCGTTTTGTTTTCATTTCATTCATCTCATCTTTCTGTGTATACCTGCTGTATACTCTGTGTTGTCATTTTGAGTATATAAAAGCTCTATTACTTGTGTCATCTACTTTGCTGTGTTATAACTGTGGATGGTTGCTGTTTATTTATTGAAAGACAATACTTACCTTCAGTTATCAATTGTGTCGAAGGAGATCATTCACTAACCCGTGAATGAACTAACCCGAACAGTTTATTTAATTATCAAACCGTTTTTCTTAAAACAGTTCATGCAATCCAGCATCTGCCTAATAGTTTAGTAGTAGGGATGTTAATTTACAATCATCTCACAGATTTGAGTGCTTGAGTCCACATCGATTTATGGGGGAAGTTAGAATATACTTTAGAGCGCATCTTAGCCAAGCTTCGATAGTGAAGCTCTGTTTCTGTGTCTCAGAAACATATAATCATGATATCCACATGATTGGACTTTTTATAATGACTTATGGTTGATATTAGACTCTAAACATCTCACTGACACCATGTGTCTTTTCAGCGAACACCGTTTGTGATCCTGTGATTGAGGAGCACTTCCGTCGCAGCCTTGGTAAGAACTACAAAGAGCCTGAGCCCGTCTCCAACTCCGTCTCCATCACTGGCTCAGTGGACGACCACTTCGCCAAGGCACTGGGGGAGACCACCTGGCTCCAGATCATGGCTAAAGGAGGGGGACCCCATAGTCCAGAGGGGAACTCATGAACCAAGGGAAAGATCGCTTGCCTCAAGTGCCGATTAGTTGAACCACAATCACTTCCTTAGTGTTTCCAGACGACAGCGCAGATCCACCGCTGTGCCATCCTTTGCCAAGCATTAACCACTTATACCCTGTATACCTTCGTAGGACGTCAAGCAGCGAATATACAAGCTCGCAACACGCAGCGAGCTTGTACATCTGCTACTTTCACAACAGATTCACCTATTTTTGTACAATGTATGCGCCTATTATGACATGTCCAGAATAGGGACGCTAGGGTTCATGTGGGTGACTTCCTGTAGCTACGAACAACACGAGTGATGTATTAGTTTGAATATGGTGCTCAAATAGGCTCTAAACCTATAGGTCAACTTCTTTTCAAATGGATCAACATTCAGTCTTTATTCTAAATTGTCCAGTTATTCCTAGAAGAAGGATGGAAACTTGCACTGAGTCAATACACATTGATCCTCATTTATCAATCTAATGTAGAAACCATGAAAAGAAAATCAATGATGGGGACAACGGTGCCAGAAATACGGTAGTAAGTCACTCACTTCCCTGTGACACTTTAAAAGCGCGAAATGAGAAGATGAATCATTATGAATGTCATGAATGCGAATATAACGTGCGCCAATTTCCCATATTGAATAGCCACCGAGCCAAACATAATTCCAGAGGATTGAGGTGAAGGCCCGTCCCGTCATATGGTCCCCAGATAGGTCAGATATATCCATGGCTTCCTGGAAGATCCATTGGCAATATTGTGCAGAACCCCACGGGTCACTTTTCCAGGCATGGCGTGGCATACCACCCCCGCTGATCCAAGCGGCCCGTACATGTTTGTTTGGATATACTGTGGAACCGGCAGCATCACAAGTCTGCCGTGAAAAAACATTTTTACATGAGCTGAGCCTTGACGTGAGATTTGATCATCGGCTACGCGTGTCAAATCGACAGCAGATTGATAAATGCAGAGAATTGCATTGAAATTATTATGCCTTTTTTTTGCGTCTGTGAAAGTTTGATAAATGAGGGTCATTTTGTTGAGCTCCTTCATGCTACAGAAATGGGCCACATGGCTCTGCAAGGCTTACTTAATTATTGGGTTGGCAGTCTTGATTTGGTTTTGTAAACTGTACAATCATAGATTTGTTAGATATTTGCTAAATTATCAGGCTGTAACCTCTTGTTTGTTAACCAAAGAAAGTCCCTGCCTTTTCCAACTACATACAAGCCATAGGTCTGGTTCCAGTCTTTGCGCAGTACTAACGCCCCATCTTTAAATTCTAAAATCATCCTGCTTATTTGTCTGTTTTTACTTGAAAAGGACAACTGGGTCTGATTTGCACTATTGCGTTTGAGGCTGTTTTCAGGCAGCATTTTACCTTTTTTCCCCTCATTTCTTTATTATTTGAGCTAACTGGTTGAAGAATGTGTGTTGTGTTTGAAATCGTGATAATGCAATCAAGGCTCTGGTCTCCTATGGCCCCTAAAACCTTCTTAATCTGAGTTTTCTTCTTATTCAGAACTGGACTTATCCACTGTTAACTAAAGTTTGTCTTGTCTTGAGTCTTTATGCTCACTGTGGTTGAACACTTGGTAAGGTAGTATCAAGGATAGTAGGTTATTCCTCTTAACTAGGAAGCATGTTTCAAATAGCTGGTTTCTATTACAAACCTTATTCTATACTATTTACCCTCAGAATTTATTTTTTATCAGTAACGGTTTAGAAATACTTACTGCTGGTACAGTTGTACTCAATATATTTTTTGTATCTGGTTTTCATTAGTATATGTAGTGTAGGCATATACTTCAGCAATGGCATCCATCTACAAATCACAGCCTCTGGCAAGGTTGTCTGAAGGCAGTATAATGGACTAGATTGCTTTGTTATTCTGTGTTACTGGATGCTATAGGTTTATGCATGACTGAATACTGCTAACATGAACTCTCTGCAGAGACGTTCTACCTGGTAATTGACGTGATAATGCTGTTGGTAATGGATTTTATTTATTCTGGAAGTAACATAGCTTCACATTAACTTTTTGCCATAATTTAAGATTCGGTAAAATCACTTGCCTGTTTTGTTTCCCTTTTCCCGTCTATCGAGCATCTGAGAACATCTACATTCCTTAGCATATATGCCGTGTTCCTCTCAATTGTGAAAGGCAATGCGCCTCCCTGGTGTATTGGCGTCTTTAATGTTATGATGATTGCGCATTGACATTCCACCAACACCATCGAACATATGTCAGTCACTTAAAGTGTTGTTTAATGAGTTGAGTTTTGTGAA
>OOFJ01139161.1:11453-25149 GCA_900323375.1 Benthosema glaciale
TGTGTCCACTTAAATATAGCTGATGCTTTAGTGTGACCTAATAAGGATCTATAGAATTGTGCATAAAAGTAGGAGTACCAGTACAAGTCTGAGTTGTTATGCAGTTGCGTTTTGTTTAATTTGTACCTTACCACCCATCTGAAATGATCTATTAACGTAGCATAACCCATGTGTCAACACTGATGAAAAATGGTATTGTAAATTGAGATTTTCCTTTAAGTCAACTGTCTGCGAGAAAAGTATGCTTGTGTACTTGCTTTTTACTAATTTACACTGTTTTGAAAAATGAATATATACGCTACCGTCTCTTTTATTTTTAGTTGGATATCGGACAACAAGACTATCATTGCGCCGCGCGTAATGATCAATAGATATATTTGTTTTTTTTATTAAGAACAATGTACTCATGTAGCATGGATCCTCATTATATTCTAACCATGCATTTTATCTCTTTAAAAGTTGATCTTTTTTCCACCATTGTCAGAGGTGTAGTAATAAGTGCAGGAACACATCAATTAGTGAAGACTTTTAAGTACAGTGTCATGGTGACATGGGTACTAACCGGTTACAGTCTGTATACCACAGTAAGGGACTATCACAGGATCTACCTGTTTGACACAGGTTGATCCTCTGATACGTTTATTCCAATGTTATTTAATTGCTCTACTTTGACTGCTTTTGCCTCCTAAGACAAGTTGCTGAAACTAACTCCAGGTGTCATTCACATGGAAAATAAACATTTAAATATATATATTTTTTGGGTTAACTTTTGGCCTTCTTTCTCCAGAAGAAAATGCCACTGTTTTGTACTTGATTTCTTCTAAATAAAGATACAAATGCATTTTGAAATATGTATTTTGTGTCCATTTATATCATCCTGAAATGTTAGCATAGTGTAATTCGTAATTAGTAAGATTGTTTTAGTCCGATGACTTGTTAGTACAGGATATATAACATTTTATTTTGTCTTGAGGACAACCCCTTTTTGGAACCAAGAAGCCAAGCACCTAATATAACCTACCGGTAGTTTATCCACCAATTCATACAGATCCAGTAATTAATTTAATTAATTTGTTTCCGGTATTTCCTGTTTTATCATCAATTGGCATCTTCAGTTCAGGACAAACACCCAGAGCTAAGCCCACAACCTTGTCTACATACTTAATCAACTGGGACAATTGTATTTATGGCTTGACTTGATTAGGCCAATAATACCTCTGGCTGTATACAAGACAGGTGGGCACTATAGGGACATCAGTGGGCACCCATGGGCCCAGTCATTTTGGGATGACTGGACACCTGGACAGGTGGTCACCAAAACCATCCGAGGGAACCTGGACCATTTATCCCTATTTATGATACTACTTACCCATAACAGGTTCATCATCACCACTGAATCATGATTGATTGATATTGACACACATGCATAGCTTATAGCATATCATTGAACGGCCATATATTTTGCTCATTATCTGTCAAAAGCAGATAAACACCAATAAGCCAGAGATTATTTCCATTATGTGCTTAGAGTGTAAATGACGTGTGACAAAGCATTACAAATGATACACCTTTGAGTTTAACTAGTCATGAACTGACCCCATTCTTTCACACTGATATTATGGTGGTTAGCAAACGATAGGTATTAGGCCTACATTTAGCTGTCTCTCAGCTGGTCAGTAAGAAAAATAGATTCACTCACTGACCGAAACGACATCAATGCTGTCAAGGCTCATTCAGAGTTTGATTTTTAATGACCACCGTGACCACCCAAACTGAGTAAAAACAGAGAGCAGGACTGGAAACAGTGGTGCGGTGCGGTGGTTGATGTGACGTCATGATGTCATGTTGTAGTTTTCGGTGGTCGCGGTGGTCATTAAAAATCAAACTATGAATGAGCCTTTATGATCTCTGTGCTTAGTGTGATACTACTACCTTGTATAAGTCGACTTCCAGCCGTGATGTTGCAGACAGCAAGGACCGCCTGCTTTTCAAATACGTTGTAGGTTATTGTAAAGAATAACAATAGGGTATGGGGCCAATATGTAAGTTGCGGGGCCCCAAGTGGGGCCTATCACCTAAATGTGTCGGGCCAGCTCTGTTTATTGTTTATTCTTTATTCGGATCCCCATTAGCTTCCACAAAGTGGTCGCTAGTCTTCCTGGGGTCCACACAGAAATGTATACAATAAAAAACAGATAATTGAAATTTAAAACAGACAAAATCTAGTTATCAGCTAAAACAGTGAAGTCACTCTGAATTTAGCAGACACAACTACTAATAAAAACAAAGTGTTTACACAAAATAATAAAAAAAATACAATAAGAATAAGGTACAAATAATAGAACAAACAAAAAAAATACTTAATCTATAAAGGACTCAATTTATGTTTAAGAAACTTTTAAAGGAGAATCTGCTTCTGGTTTGCCTTGGATTTAAAGGGAGCATATTCCAGGCTGAAAAAGCTCTATGAAGAACAGTTCTCATCATGCTAGTATGGTTGTGGTTTGGCACCACCAGATAACCTGAGCTCACTTGAGAGAATGTAACGTTCATGACAGAAACCTGTATATAATAACTGTTCATGAAAGAAGTATGGTGTGTTGTTCCAGATAACATTATGCATGAATGTTGCTATTTTTCATGGTCAAATAGTTAATGAGAACATCAGGTATCTAGGGTTACCTGTTATGTTATCTCCCACAGAGGGCTGATCACTTTGTGTTTAGAGGTCATTATGCCGACCGGCGACCATTTAAAGTATAACAGAGCGTCTGGATTTCTTTCCATGCCAGGTGGTTGCAGGCTACTGGAATTGAACTGGAACACTCTAACCCATAGGGCTCCATTTTCGTTGCTCGCTAAACCCCTTGTCCCTAAACATCTTTGCCTTTTTTACTGTTTTGAAAAACATTTTTGAATAGTTAAACTGGCCAGTCTACAAGCTCACAATGTGTCAATGTAGATTGGCTAGTTGAACTATTCAAAAATGTTTTTCAAAATAGAAGAAAAAGGCAAAGAAGTTTAGGGATAAGGGGTTTAGCAGTGACGAAAATGGAGCCCATAGTCTAATACCTGGATATGCAATTCGATTATTATTCTTAACCAGCAGATGGCAGTGTCAATCCACTGAAGATTCTCCAAAAGTCTAGTCATTGGAGAGCACCATCATCACCCAGGGAAAACTGATGTGAATCCAACATTCTAATAGTGGACCTATTTATATTCATTGTGTAATTATATTATATTATACTTACATATATTGTGTAAATAAGGCCCAAAGGTAGCACAACCGGAACTTGATAGTGATACTCAACATTGGTCAAGGGGTTACATTGGTTTGATGATACATTTATTTTATACTTTCTTCTTCACAGTGGGTGTAATAACGTTTTAGAAGCATATTGCTCAATTACCTATATTCTAACTAGTTGTGAACAGAATCCTAGCCTCAAATAGAATGTAAAATGGCATTCTCATAAACGCATTCATCTCCAGTTTGCCTATAATTAGAATTTGCCCAACAACCTTAGCTAACCTAAATCTTCAAACTGGAGGAGAAGCATCTTTGGGTTTCCTTTTTTCGTTTTGTTGTACTATAGGTCTCACCCCTCAGGCTCAAATCTGCTCAAAAGCCTCTCCAACAGACCCCTGCCTCCACGAGATTAGGCCTCACTATTCACCAACCACAATGCCATGCTTCCTCTATGGCTACGCCATTCCTTCCAAAGACTCGTATGGGATTACGTCGACCGACGCGGAGAGCCACCGGCCACGTATCGCTGCCTGTGTGAAACCACGCACACACACACACACACACACACACGATACATGTGTGTGTACTGTACTTGTGGGGACATCAACATTTTAAGACAACACTTTTATGAATGGTGTTTCTAACCCTAATAAAGCCTATTATGTGTTATCACCGAAAATAGCTTATGTACAAGCTCACAACGTTGTGAGCTCATAAATTACATAGCCACGTTTTCAGTGCATGCATACGTTTTAACTATTTATCTTGTGAGTACCAGTAAATGGTCCTCACAATGTCTTAAGTGTAGCCGACTGACACTTGGCCCTCACAAGTATAGTGATTCATGCACACGCACGCATGCACGCACACACAGATATCAGAGCACAGTCAGTGACAAGTAGACATGGGGACATGGGGGGTGCAGATCAGGGAGACACTTCAGGGTCATGCCACATCCAGGCTGGCTCTCCTTACAGTGTGAAGGTTGTGAGGAGCACCATGACACCAGAGCTGCTCCCTCAACCTCTCTGCCCTGACAATACTGCAATAAGTAAAGGTCCGGAATGAAACATTTATTTGGGTAAACAAAAGTTTGGAAACCTAACTTTGGTATTATTTCTCCACTTTAATAATACCAAATGGTATATCTGTATATAGACATTGCAAGGAAAAAATGGCAAGTGGTTGGTATACTATACACCCTTTATTTGAGTTCCTTAGTGCATTGGACGATTGCACTCTCACAGTAATGAAGAAAAACAACAACACATATTGGCCATTTTTACACTTTATTAATTTTACACTCAGTGTTAGGGAACTCAGTAGCGTCTGGACCAGGGGTGTCATCCATACGCAGCCACAACAGTTTGGCATGGTATGGGGCAGTATCTCTCTCACAGGCAAGACAGATCTTGTCGTCATTGAAGGCAATCTCAATGCAGTGAGATATCGGGATGAGATTCTGGAGCCCATATCTTCAGAATCTGGGACTGGGACCTAAAGCCATCCTCCAGGATGACATTGCTCGCCCCAACAGAACCAGGATCATCACAGAGTAGAGAGTACCTCCAGAATTTGGGACCTTGGGCCTTGGGACGTGCTAGAGTGACCAACAGAACCACGCTGGATGACTTGCAACAAAACCTGGTTGAGGAACGGGATGCCATCCCTCAGCAAAATGTAGCTACAGTAGGTTGGTGACCAGCAGAGGAGGAGGTGCCAAGATGTTGCGGCTGCTTTTGGATCTTCTACTTGCTAGGGAGTTCCATAACACTGAGTGGAAAAGTTATAAAGTGTAAAAATGACCAATATGTGTTTTTTCCTTAAGCAAAGCAAGTGTTGAAAAGCAGTCCCGCTCCCTTTTATGACGACGACAGACCCAGAAGTGAATTCCCCATTCATTTTCCTCATAGACTTTTCAAAAATGATTTATATGAAGACAATTACGTCGTGGACAAAGTCAACTCGCGTCGTGGCAAATCATGACAAACACAATGTTTTGGGCCAAGCAAATAATTAGTAAGAAGAAAAAAAACGACAGGATACAACACTTTTTGTTTCGTTTTTCTTCTTTATTTGAAATCTACATTGCAGATTGAGATTATTAATACAAAGCATACTATAATCATTTAGAAGGCTGAGTACTTTTACTTTGGAAGTATAAGTATATTGTTATGCCAATACCTTTTTACTTTTACTCAAGTAAACCTTCGAATGCAGGCTTTTTACTTGTATTTGTGAGTATTTTCAAACACTTTTACTTAAAGCAGCACTATGTAACTTTCTCTCTTCTACCCCGAAATTGAACCCGGTTTCCTGCCCAAAGTGCTGAGATTCTTTTTGGTATTGAGCTAATAGAGCCAGGGCTAAACTGAACCCTGACCTTCAGGTCACAGTTGCTGTATCTAGGGGCTTGTTCGGAAATGCGCCCTGAACGCACTGGTGTGCCCCGGAGTGCTCTGTTGTCGTTAGTTTATTCAGTGCAGTCGGTGCGTAGTCGTTCAAAAATTCAGTGCGCTGCACACCGGGTGTGCTGAGTGGACGCACTCGGCAACCTTACCCTGAAGCTGGGGCTTCCCAGGTGAAGCTGGTCGTTCATAAAATAAGGCACACTGAACACACTCTGTGACGTCACCGCCCACCACACTCAACAAACTTCCGAACGCACCCTTAGTCAGACATGACCTTTGACGATTAAATGTCTCCATAGCATAGCAGGGGGACAAAATACAACCACCCCAATTGTATCAGTTATATTACATTAACATACAGATTGCACAAAATCAAAATGTATAGTGCCGCTTTAAAGTAAAAAACGCATAGTACTTTTTCCACCACTATAAACATCAGCGCAGCCCTGCCTCTTCTTATTGACGGTAGCGAGGAGGAGCATGACATCAGCGCTGGTCTCTCAAACCCCCCATGCCTCCTCTCATTGCTGGAACACAATGATGCCACCACTGCCTTCAGACGTTGGTCAAGACACATATCTGTCCAACCACGCACGCGCCATTTTCTCCTTGCGGTTACACAATGGGATAGAAGAACCAATGATCAGCCTGGCTGAAACGGTGCACTCTGGGCATGGGATGGAGATAGGAGTGAAACTGTTAATTGAATTAATCAATTGGAATCGATTTAACAAAATATTTGATTTGAATAAAAGAATAGATTTTTTAAAAAAAAGAAAAAAGAAGCGAACAATGTGTTGCATCGTGACGTAGAGCTTGTAGATCAGGTGTTTGACACGTACAATAAATAAAATAGGGTTTATTTGACGAATCAATTTACCATGTTAGAAAGATTATATTGATATCATTTTTTTTAAATGATTAAGAAAATCCTGTGCTTCTCGATTAATAAAAAATGAAAAAAATCGATCTAATATTCAGTAAGAAAACAATCGATATTTGCAGCCGTAGATGAGAGGTTCATTAATTCCACGCAGGATAAAAGAGTCATTTCACGGGGTTAAATGGAAACGTGTCCCTTTCTCTGTCACATGTGGAGCCTAGGCTTGTGCAAACGTCTGATAGAGATCTCCCTCCCTCCCTCCCTCCCCTCGTTTTGCATAATTCCAAATTTGCTGTGACTTGATCAGAACGCCAGGCTGCAGCAGCGTTATCTGCAGCATCCGCATCCCTGAGTGTGCGTCATTTCGGGAGAATTTGCATGATTGCCCATAGATTATTTTAACATTATCTACGCCCCCCCCTCTCTTCCTTCCACGTCGCTCTGCTGTGACGATGCACACACATCCTTGGGGCGAAATAATCTAAAATAGATCGTACAAGCAAACTGAGTATTAGAGGCGCACAATGGCAGCGCATGCATGCATGCAGTTAGGAATGCATGCAGTTAGGAAGGAAGGAGCGCTTCATCATGGGCAGACTTGAGTCATGCTGGCAAGATCATGCACCCTGAGCCCACAGCCCAACACACCCGATTACCAAGCACGTCATCTCCAAATGCAGCCACGGCCCGCGATGGGTCGCCAGCAAAGGGGAAACAACATACAACACACATGCGCATGCCCACACACACACACACACAAACCTGTCTGTGGTGTGTAGTGTGGGGGTCAGTGATGGTGTGGGGTGGAGCGTATATAAGGTTGAAGAGAGCAATGACTGCCAACCCTTTTAACCTCAAGGACTAGTTTGATGATTGCATAATGCCACAGATCCCCGTACTCTAAAGGGTCCGTTTGGTTTCTAACTATCAACCAATTTGCATTGATGGAGGTTCTCTCTGGCCTCATTTACACTCCATCCATAGTGCAACAGTGTTGCAAGTGACACCGTCATGCAATGTGGTATATCACTATTTCGCAAAACATCGGGTCCAGGGACCACCAGGGAGCCAAATGGACCCTTTTATGGGACCATATAGTAAAATAAATACAGTAAATTTTACGGTGTCTATAGCTAACATACTAAAATATCAAATCGGAGTCCGAAACCTATAATCGGTAGCAAGACGGAGGAGGGGGGGTGGGTCCTTGAAATGAAAAGAGGTTGTGAATCCATGGTATAAATGAAGCCTAATGGCAGAGCCTCATTCATTGTGTCATGTGGACTGCTGGCGATGGCATAACCTCTGTGGAAGGAGGAGAGGACGGGCCGGTCACTGTGGATCACGGTCTTCCAGTGAACAGAAACAGACCCTGTCAGGGCGTCTCAGCATCAGTTTGCCGCTGCGCACGACCAACGCCACACTTCGCCGATCGCTCTTCCCCTTCTTCACTTCCGCCTACCATCGGTTGAGACGTCTCCCATTCGTTAGGAGCCTTCTCCTTTGCGTGTGTTAGGCCTAATGATCTGTGTGGTCCCGTTGTACGGCGGCGTCGCTTGCCAAAAGGAGAAGTTATTTTCAGCATAACGTCCGCTGCACGGCGAAGTGTAAGGATTGCCTTTAGTCCTATTGTATTCTCCATCAGTCTCTGAAGTGTTTGACCTCTTTCGGAGCGATCGTTGGGCCATTTATTGTTTTTTTTTCCCCTTGCTGGCCGTATGGCGCCTGATACAGCCAGCATATTTTAGGGACACGTAATTTGGCGTAGGTTTCATAGAATTATGCATTATTGATTCTTAATTTGAATGATTGATTATGAGGGCCATCTGTTTGTAAGACAGCCCGAGTAGAGTAGCTTGAGGGCAATATATGATATTATTGCCCACACCATTTTTTTTGTTCTCTCTGGAAGATAATGGAATTGTTTCCAATTAGAATAAACAAATGGTCTGGGGTTAGTAGCTCTTGTTAAACAGGGACCACATTTCCTTTTTTTCCTTCATACCTCAGTAGAGTAGAGATCAGTACCCCATTTAATGACCTTTTATTCTGTGAACGACGGCCAGCGAGAGGTTGGTAATGGAGACGGCAGGGTTTGGAATACTGAACCATCACTAAGGGGCATTCTCATGTCTCATTATTATCAGTCTCGTTAGGGCCCTACATTACAGCTGCTTGACTGAACAGCCTTAATAAGGAAAGTGACCCAACACCAATGTTTCTCCAGTCACATCCATCTCTCTCTCTCTCTCTCTCTCTCTCTCTCTCTCTCTCTCTCTCTCTCTCTCTCTCTCTCTCTCTCTCTCTCTCTCCCTCTCCCCATGTGTGTGTTTAGCAGTCACACAGTCAGCCATGTGTGTGCTGAAGATGTTACATAATGCCCTCCTTTCACAACACTCCAGATCAAAGGGAACAATCCAGCGCAGAAAATTGCTCCTTGCCGATTTCCCTTCTCTTCTCTTCCACCATGTTACATTGTTCTGGACTGGGGAGCCTGGCGCAGCCAGCAGAGACCAAACAATACAGTAATATTTTCTGCAACATCATTCCCCTTCATGTTGGAAAAGCCCACGCAGAACGATCATCAGAGGTTTACGGTAGCGAACAGACGGCCAGGTTACGCATGACGATCGTCTCAGAGCGATGGCAGTGAAGACACTTCAGATGATGCTGAGATCTTACAGCTGCCTATGTGATCTTCTCTCATTCATTGTCAGCACATATGCGTTCACTGTTAAGGATATGCTTGAAAGATCTTACAGATATACAGTACCAAGGAGAGATTCATTCAAACGAAAGGAAAAATAGTCTTTTTGTTTTATTAATTCCGATATTCTTCACATCCAGATGAATGCAGATGACTTGCAATGATGACTGCACTCTGAAGCCTCTCTCTCTTTCGACAAAGAAGATTCCTTTTTTGTTAGCCACTTAACCGTATATACTTCATTGACCGGATTCTGCCAGGGGTCTATGCTACTAGGCCTCTCCCCCACCCCCTTTCAATCACATCTCTAAACCAAAACCAGCAGATCACAATCCATTGCGTTGCACCAAATGTTCGCCCCCAGAATAGGGAACGCTGGGCTTCATGTGGCTAATTGTTGTTTGTGTGCGTGCGTGCGTGCGTGCGTGTCGCCTCTTTACTAACCTTGTCCATAACCGCACACTAAGCCATAGTTGGAGTAATGGGATGGCGGTATTATGGGCAGACCCTGTGTATTCAGCCTCACACTGAATATAACGCTGCACGATAATACCTCACGGGCAGGTACACATCCACAGGCTGAGGTAGATTTTTAGAAATTAACAGAACTCATACTGTGTATATAATTTATATATATATGCAAGATGAAGTTCTTTGCTAAATGGCCCCTGTTGCCCCTTCTCATACCTGCAGGGTCATCAGAAACTGCACGGGGAAAAGCTACACTAGGAGCGACGAGAAAGAGGAAGGTTGGCTGGTCTTACATTGCAATAATAAGAGAGAAAGAAAGCAAGAGAGAGGACATCAAATGCTGTCAGATAGGCTGTGCCTGTCCACAGCCTGGTGAGGATTGAAATAATGAGCATGCACTGGGGAAATACTGCCCCAATTCTTCTGGGTCCGTGGGGGACATATGAAGCCAGCGGTCGAATAAAGGGCAACCAAAAAGGTCAACGAGAGGAAGCAGGTCTCCCCTCTCCCGAAAGGGAGGTAAAGATGTTTTAACAAATACATATAAAATGTGTCCCCATAGCTGCTGCAGGCTGCTGTTGGCCGAGTACATTTTGCAATCGTCTGCATTTAATGCGTCATATAACTACGGTGCTAAAGGACACTTGAACCAGGAATCTTTCCCGTCCACAAATGGCTGCTCTACTTCCTGAGCCACTGTACCACCATGAAACATGAAGTACTTTACATGTAATATGACATTATAACACCAATGTATAGATGCCAGTAATGCAAAATATCCACACACAGTCTGCATGTTATGTGTTCTTATTTATATTTATATTAGGCCCTAGCTTCCCCCCATTAATACTACTATATATCAGTTATGCTTTCACTCCACCCTCCATGCGGAATTGAATTAATTAAGTTGTGTTCAACGCAAGTTCAGGAGTAGAGACCACCCTCTGCTTGGCCACTCCCTGTTCTCAATCGCTTCCCTGCCTTCACTCATTCATTAGCCACTCCCCATTCACAATCACCCATGTCCACTACACCTACCCCCACTCAACCACAGCCAGTCCTCGTTACAATCAATCACCACAGTGTAAATACACGTGCGATCTCTCAACCAACTTGTTTGTTGTGCTTCACATTCTCCTCCCCAACATCCTCCTTCCTACTCGATTTTCACTCTTCTGTCTGTCTGTCTCTACCTAATCCATGCCGGGGGGCAGTGACGAAGCAGAGACGACAGACCGCTCACCGAATAGAGCAACGCCCCCACACTGAGTCTCGCCCTACCTTGGGTTCCACATCCCATTCCACATTCATCTCCTTACGTTTCAAATAAACCATTAAACTTAAGTAGACGTGTGGTCTCTTAACTAGTGAAAAGATATTATTGTTCAATTAGCCCTACACTAAGCTCCACCCACTCTGCTATAGCAAGCTGTCCTTATCACTCATTGTGCTGCATGTTAAATGATGGGATTTCTCCATGTAAATAATCAAGCAAGCAAGCAAGCAAGACCTTCAAAACGTCTTCTAAATCTAGTCAACAAGGCCTGCATGCAGTAGGCTATGCACTGGACAAATATGCATGTCCGACATTATTTCAATAAACTACAAATACGGTGATTAGTAATTTTGCCATCATCACATGGGTGGGTCAGTCGTGTAGCTTTCCAGACATTAAGCTGTGCATATTTTGAACAACACAGACATGCATTGTTGGGAGCCATATGTTGGGAGGCATATTTTGGTTAGACATAGCATTGGTCCGACATGCATTGGAGGTTGGGATAGGGTTAAGTTTAGGTTTAGGTGAGTGCCCCGTGGGATGCGTTGGGGGTTGGGATAGGGTGAACGTTAGGTTTAGGTGAGTACCCCATGGGAGGTTAGGGTTTGAGATAGGTTGTAGTTATCTGACCAATGGTATGTATGACTAAAAGCATGAACATCTCAAGCCGGGGTCTTCCTAATATAGAAATTTGAATCGTCATACAAAATAACATTGACAGCAAAGAGGTGTCAAAAGCTTGCCATCCTTAGCAATGGTTGCTAAACTATTCGGATTGGCATTTAGACAATTGCTTTTGGGATGAGGTTTAGCAAAGGGCTAATTGTGCAGCATTCAATCCCCTCCACAGTCAGAGCTATTGTGTTTGGTTCTTCCTCAGCCCCGGTGTGTCGGGGTTACAGGTGAACCGAGAGTGAAAGCATCTTTAGGCTATTCTAGTGCATGCATGCGTGTTGCAGGCAGTACAGTGCACAGTGTGGCGATGGCGTGGCAGCAGGAACGGGGGCTTTCACAGTGGGTTTTTGTTACACAAACTGTTATCACACCTGACAGTGTCTGGTTGTGGATCCAGTGGTGCACATGGTGTGCGTAGGTGTGTCTGGTCGTCTGTGGGGCATGGAATAAATAAATGAATATGACTGAACCACAATCTGTGATTTGTGAGCAGTGTGCTTCCTAAAATTTTGTAAGGATATACACTAGGGGACACAGGGAGAACAAACTCCACACAGAAAGGCCCTTTCACCAACCCCACCTATAGGGTATGATGACGTGGAGGAGAGAGCATGCCCCAGCGCCCACCGTGTCTCCTTTATAATGCAGTTCTTTCATTTGTTTTGATCTATACTGAAAGTTATAGTTGAATAAACTCTGTCTTCAACGTTAAGATTTTGTCTTCCTTGTATTTGGGTCGAACTATAAAAAGAAAATGCATTGACGGTTGAAGTCATGCCTATAGAGCACCCTGGGCTCTATAGTATGTGGTCTTGTGTGGTTCTTTGGCCTGGCTTGCTGTTGGAAAGACAGCGTAACCTTTTTTGTGGGTACAATGTCCTCCTCACTGAGCCAGACAGGAGAGTCCGTCAATGTCCCCACTGTGTGTGGACTCCCTTGGGGTCATCCCTACCAAACAGACGGTGCTATATAGCACCAAAATCGGTTCTTTGGCTCGTAATCATAGAGGAACCATTTTTGGTGCTATATAGCACCAAAAAAACGGTGGTTCGGTGGTTCTTCAGTGTTTCAATGGTAATGCTAAGGCACCAAAGCCACCCAAAGAACCACTGAAGAACCGCCAGGTGCTATATAGCGCCACAACATTACCATAGAACCACTGAAGCACAGTTTTTTTGATGAGTGTATGGGTTAGAACAAAACGGGGAACATATATAACCCGGGGACCATAGAACAAACAACACACTCTCAAAGAAGTCCCTCGTCGTTCCCTCTGTACAAACAGACCTCTCTTGTACAGAGGTTATACCTTCTTCTAAAAATCTGATCTACATTTGGTTTGTGTGCCATGTCGCAACGCATCGTGAGCTACAGTACTTAGATCGCCTATTTCCGGTTGTGCAACGCCGCCACACAACACAGTGTAAATGAGGCTTTATTAGGTTGTGGTCTGATCCGTCGAGGCTGGGCGAGGGGAGGGGATGTGGAGCCCGAGGAGGACTCTGGGTAGGAAGGAAGGGAGCTGTGGCCCTGCCTGATCCTCCTCACTCATCAGTGAGCACAGAGCCTGAGTCTGTCTGACAGATCACAATGCAAATCACCACATCACAAGTATGATTCACTGCAGCCCCCCGAGTCCTGCTCTGTCCTGAAGGCCCTTAGACCCAAATCATTACATGCGTGTTTGCGTGCGTGCGTGTGTGTGCGTGCATACGTGCATGTGTGTGCGTGTGCGTCGTATAAGGCTGGAGAGAGCGAAAGAGAATGGACTCTGCGTGGGTCCAGGGATTACATACAGTATATAACTCATTAAGATCTGAGGCTGATTCTACAAATGCCTTCTAAATCAGTAGTTCTCACTAATCTTTTTCAAAGGGTGGAGGTGCCCTGAGCCTGTAGATCTGCTCTTTTTGAATAGCCAACGCTAAAATCTAAGTGTGTGTGTGTGTGTGTGTGTGTGTGTGTGTGTGTGTGTGTGTGTGTGTGTGTGTGTGTGTGTGTGTGTGTGTGTGTGTGT
>OOFJ01139167.1:0-10106 GCA_900323375.1 Benthosema glaciale
AAGGGAAGTTTATGCATGGACTATGTGTACTGTGTAAACTTTCAATTTCCATTTTTCAGCAATTCATTAAAAAAATTAAAAATAAATCTGGGGACCCCCCAAAATAATTTCGGGACCCCCCGAGGGGTCGCGACCCACGGGTTGAGAACCCCTGGTGTACATCACCCTCTGATGTGACATCATTTGTTTCTGACATTCCTCAATTTCTGACGATAAGACACAGTGGACCATGTGTGTGCTATCACTCTCTATTACTTAATCGCTTAATCTGGTTATGTTTTGTATTCCCTCAAATAGGTCTATAGTACCTCCTAACCTGCACAGCGAACCTTTCTACAAAACTATCCATGCTACGCTGTCAGCAAGTAAAACAATAAATAAATCACAAGCATAGAGTTTCTGAACCAATAATGGCAACTAATCTCTAAATGCTGTTATTCACATGGTTAGGCAATCTTGGAGATGCAAGAAGTGCTGAAACGAACTTTGGCAACGGCGTGCATTTGTTTATTTACTCTGCAATTATGTAATTTTATCCTTACTACCTTGCCGAAACTCTGTTTAGGGAAAAAGTCTTCCTTCTTCCTTCTTCTAGACTTGCATAGTCATTCTACATCTCACAAGCTCAGTTTGAACTATGATATATTAGGCTGGAAAACATCCAGTGAGAATTGACTCAGCCCAGCAATCAGCAACTAAATTTGCTGAGGACAAAAGGATGTCTTAACCTATTCCTAACTTTTTACCTTTTTTTGTTTTTTATTATTTCTTCATTTTATTTTATTCTATAAAATTAAAGTCCATTACTAAAAAAAAAGGTCGTCAATAGTTTGATTTACCCATTGGCTCTACGGGTTGTACATCATGACATGGTTTGTGGCTCTGGCTTGGTTAACAGCCTTGTGAGTCTTGCCAAACTCACAATCAGAAAAGTGAATTTTTGTGGGCTGGCATTGCCAGGCTAGACAAGAATAAAGACAGGAGAATGGTGTAGAAAGCAAAATTGGAAAAGGTCAGTATATTTTAATCCATGCCATCAATGTGCCATGGTGTTCAACTTATATAAAAAGGTACTATAACACTGAAATACCGTATAAAACAATTCTCAATGGGATACATTATGCTTTACATGAACTGTAATGTCTATCTTGATCAAACCATCAGTCAGCTGGGCACAGGAAAACCGTTTTTAACACATACAATAACCAAATGTCCAGACCTAAACTGCCTGTCGGCCGGGTGAAGAATAATGAATAACACCGTAGTTTTGTTCATGCAAATAAAAGCAACCTATAACAACCTTATGATCTCCCCCTGTGTCCCCCTACCATGCCATCCATTAACTAAAATTTGCCAGCTCCCTGGCCAGCTCAGTGGCCTTGTGGTTAGAGTGTCCGCCCTGAGACTGGGAGGCCGGGGTTCCCCGGCCGGGTCATACCAAAGACTCTAAAAATGGGACCCAATACCTCCCTGCTTGGCACTCAGCATCAAGGGTTGGATTGGGTCCCCAGGCTAACTGCCTGGGCACCGGAGCTGCCGAGCCGGTCTGGCGGCGTGCTGCATGCTCGATTCCCGATCCCGGCGGACTTTGCCACGTGTCTTCCCCCCATCTCTCTCCTCCTTTCCTGTCAAGCTACTGTCCCTATCAATAAAGGCAAAAAAGCCCCAAAAAATATCAAAAGAAATTTGCCAGCTCCCGCATTACCATCAACTGGCTTGTTGCACCTGTCCTTATCCACCTGCCGATTGCTACGGCACTGCACCTCTCAAAGTGAACCCGCCTACAATCAACCAGAGGCAGTAGTATGGTTCCTTCATCAACAAGCTGCATGCCACTGATTTGAAACTTGAAAGTAATTACCTGATTGCGTTTCTCCGGTGGCAAAGAAGGGTCACCATCCTGAAATATTACACATTCACACAATACGGATTAGCTACCCCTTTTGTACAATATTACTTATATAATAGCAATGCTTACTAGTTACTTAATATTTAGTCACAAGCTCAAGCCCTTGTTGGCACTTGTAATTGGTTAATCAAAACCCACAAACACACTTCACTTTCACTCTTAAAATGTTAGATCTGCAAGTCAATTATGTGTCCCAAATTCCCAATGCAACACATTGTGAGCATCGTGAGCTTGCTCTGCTTTTAGAAAATGGTGCATTTATTTAGCGCCTTTATCCAAGGTTCTTTACATAGATTGTGCATTATTACATTCACCCATTCATACACCGATAGCGGCAGATACCATGCAAGGCACCAACCAGCACATCAGGAGCAATTCGGTGTTCAGTGTCTTGCTCAAGGACACTTTGACGCCAACTCTGGGGGAGCCTGGGTTCGAACTGGCAACCTTCCGGGTTCCATCCGGCCACTCTACCCCTGATCCACCGCCGCTCTTGTGCTGTTGTACAATGAAGTAGGGCATTCATTTACAAATGAGACAAGTCTCTGCTGTGCAGCAGAGCAGACTGTCTGTCACCTGCCTACAGCCCAGAAGTCCAATATCATCCCAGGCTAAGGCTCACGACCACTGACGTGAACAGTAGTAGTGATACTTTTACTAAGTAAATAGTAGTAAGTAAATGATACCAGGCACGGACCGGCACAGACAATCAGCCCTGGCATTTGTGCTCTTCACTGTATCCCAAAGACGGCCCAAAGACACTACTATACTATGTATTGTTTTATTACTTTTTTCGTGTTGTTTTGGTTTTGGCTCAGCCCCATGAGTCCCATGTCTGCCAGAATTGCCAGACAGTCTGTCCAATCCGGGCCTGAATGATACTCACAATGAGTTCCCTGTACTTGTTTTTGAGTCCCTGGTGGCGTTCCCTCAGCTGGTTGGCCATCAGCTTGAACTGATCTCTCTCCTGCTGGCAGGTGTCCAGCTCCTTGGAGAGGATGAGTAGGGCCTCCTTCTTACTGTCCAGCTTACGCTTGCACACCAAGAACTACCACACGCACGCACGCGCACACACGCACGCACACACAGAACAAAGCGGAACGCTGTGTCAAACCAACGCTGAAGAATTATATTAGCTGACACAGATACACACAAGGACGACTCCCGGTATGCCATAACAACACCCTGGTGTGTTTTGCTGAAAATAAGAATGTATAAAAGCGGTGAAAGCACATTGATCATTGATGTATGTGCTTTTACTGCTTGCTTACACATCAGAAGCTACATATACTGTACCACACATGTATATTCTGAGTATGACAGATGTATTACTATGGACTGGCATAATCAAATGTATACACCACAAAGTATCACAACAATACAGACTGAGTACAGAATGCATAAAGGAAACAAAACTGACATTGTGTAGATGCAGTGGTCAGATTATTGGTCCCTGAACTAATAAAATGACAGGCATCAACCCGGATGTGGCCATATGTATCCACCAGTAGGAGGAATAGTAAACAGCTACTGTGTAAAGAAAGAGTAAAGATAACATTGCATAAAGCAGGCTGAACCTTAAAGCAACCCAGATCATCATGGCCCTATTAGGCCTATATAACCAAATTAAATAGCAATAAACAGACTGGACTGAATGCACATTTAAATGTGTATGGAAAACGCGCATTATCTTGACATCTTGTACACGTGTCTGTATTTGCCTTATATGTATTTGGCCTTAACGAGCAAAGCAAACTGTGCACTATACAATGATACAGGTGTCTCATCTGGAATGGTCCGACTCTGAGGGGAAGAGGCGGAGTGTGCGTCGTATGTCGCGGAATGATTTTTTAGTAAAGTGGGTGGACGGGAGTCCTCATATCGCCATCAGACCGCAGACTCAGAGAGTAAAATAAAATGCCAGACATCATCACAGTACACGGTAAACACGGGCCTTCTTCTTCCCATGCTAAATAAGTAAAAACAGAAGATGTGTTTCTAAACAACCAGGAGATGGAGCTGCGCTCTGCTCTGCTCTGTGCCATATGGAACAGTCTTTATTCTGCACCTACCTCGCTTACAAGCCCCTGCCAATCACTCTCGCTCCTTTTGGAAGACTCGGACTGCATCATCATCATCGTCAAAAGAAGAAGAAGACCTTCAGACAGTATCTATTATGTCGTCCGACCACCAGACCATGAAACCAGACCAGGACAAGTCAATGAGTCAGTCACCGTTTGTGCGTTTGTTTATCCGGCCAACGTCGTCATTCATGCGGTGGTTTGTGTGAGAGGTGGGCGGGGCCGCCTGGGGAGGCGTGGTGCACTATAGTAGGCTACGGCTAGTACAGAGTATGCACACAGTACACGTACACTCTACAGCTGAGGACAGCATGACATTATTATTATTACGGTATTACACTGTCTGTCTGCAGAGTACCGTTTTCATCAACATTTAAAGCTAATTTTGCGAAATACTATAGGCTATACTCACTCTCGCAGTGTGTCTCTCACATTGTGACCATGCCCAGATTGTAACAGAAAAATAAGAATTTTAAACACTGGAATGTGGGAAATCTAATGTAGCTACATTTTAACATTCACACAAACCGCTTTATAATAACGGACACAGTCACGATCTGGCAAAGGGAAAAATATTTTCTCTCAACTACTGAATAATGTCATTCATGACACATGGTTGTAACTAAATTAAAACTAAATGTTTAATAAAACAATGATTGACCATATAATATGATTTAATTTGAAAATGCAAATGAAACCATCACCTAAGGACTATATAGTTAAATATAGAAAAAAAAAGAAAAAAAAAACATGTCATGTAAGTCAAGTAAGTAAGTCATGTTTCTTTTTAAGGTGATTGGGCTGCGACTCACTGACATCCTGCTAAAAGTGATAAACATGATCGACATCTTAAATATATTTAACACTTTTTTATTTTGGTACTCAATGGAATAAGCTTACAATATCATTTGAGATTAACATTCAATATTCTTTTTAAAAGCTAAAGCATATTTTTAAAAAAGACACTCATATGCAGTTTGCATATCGTTGATGTCTGGTAGAAACCTTGTATCTCAAAGTTTCAAATGTTTTTTTTTTTCTGTTAATATTGATGCCCTAGTTCATCATGCAAGAGTCTAGCACAAAAGTAGTGAATATACTGTAGCAGATCTACAAGCTCACGACGCATCACAATGCAATGCATTGTGAGCTTGTAAATCATCTATTTTCACAATTTTACTTTTGTTTACTAATATAAAAAATGAATTATCTTTGGACAAGGTTTCCACCCAACAATGACGATATGGATTGGCAACACCTTCCATCCAAAATAAGTATAGAAGCACTTTTGAGAATTGTTCAGTTTGCTAGTCACATCTAAAAAATAAATAACAATATGGTGAACATTCTGTTTAGAAGGGCATGCTCTTGCAAGCTGCAGGGATATTTTAAAAGTCAAGTGCAAATATTTGTTCAGTTTCTTTTGTGTGTGTGTGTGTGTGTGTGTGTGTGTGTGTGTGTGTGTGTGTGTGTGTGTGTGTGTGTGTGTGTGTGTGTGTGTGTGTGTGTGTGTGTGTGTGTGTGTGTGTGTGTGTGTGTGCGTGCGTGCGTGCGTGTGTGGTACAGAATGACAATCGGGTAGTGCCATTTCAGTCTTTCACGTTATGTACAGTTTGTAGTTTTTGAATTTCAACATTCATTTCTTTCAAAGAGATGTAGGACAGAAGGGGAAAAACACATTTCAATGCAGGCTCACAATCATCTGCAGACCATAGTTTAATATCTTTGTGGCCTTCAGAGGTGATATTGATATAATAACTATGTTATTGTTATTTTCTGTCAGCCTTTATCATGGGGTAAATTTCCCTGAATTTCCGAGACAAAGTACTCTCAATGAAATGGAAAAGGTGATGTTTCTACACACGTTATCACATTTAATTCTGACTTAAAATATATTTGAATGGGGAGTGGCTATATAGGCCTAACAATGTGGTTATCTTCCTAACACAACAAACCATTATTTCACATTTTTGCTGTATGCAATATAATCTATGCAACTACAGTATCAAATTTTACTTAACAGCTATACTCTATAGGGTCTGGGGTCCATAATTAAAGGTTTGTGCTTTCAATTAAATTTACATCCCTGTATTTAAAAAGCAAAGGGGTGTGATCGTTCATTATGGCCAGAAGGGGGCACCACAGGCCCACCAGAACATTGTACCCCAATGCTGATAAGGCAACATACTGACTGTACATCAACATGGGCACACAGATATGAGGTACATGGCATATGGATGAACAACTAAACTTAACCTCACCCCAATTTAACAGCAGAGTTATACAAAGTGAGTAATGTTATGTTATTGGGGTCCAGTGTACAGTTTTGTTTTGGGGTTTCCGTGAGTATAAAACAATAAGGACTAGGACTATGAAATTGATTTGAAAATTCATACTGTACATCCAAAACAGCTCAAAATGTTTTTCAAAGGCCTTCGACAGACGGTGCCTATAATGGGAATCGAAATGTCAATGTGTAACTGCTTCCCTGCTTGACTGTCTTTCACATGCTTTCCTATAAGCTGTTGTACTTCTGAAAGTCTGTGAGGCCACAAGAATAGATCATAAAACAAGGCTTGCCTCTATTGTACAAGAAATATGCACTCAACCAAGCTCAGCTGAATGCTCCAGGTATAATTTAAATAATAACAGAAGAACCAAAGAAGAATTGACACTTATTATTAGTAAATATCCCTTCCCTCCCTCTGTTTCCCCTTCAAAAATGATATCTTTTTTTTAAGTGGAAGACATTGGATGCATGGGGGAAGGTGGAATGGGATGGGATGGGATGGGATGGGAGGGGGCAATAAGGCACAGCCCCAAACTAGCTTACAAGCTCAAGTCAATGATAATGTGTTCAAAGATCTGGGTGTTGCCCTTGAAGCTGGAGGCAAAGAGGAAGTCCCTGCGGTCAGTGGAAACCACAGTGAAGGAGCGCGGCGCCTGGATGTAGACCTCCTTGAAGCGCTCGAATAGTTTCTGTTCATCGTCCCACAGGTAGATCTGAGAGAATGTATAGTCACTGCCCAGGGCCAGGTAGTAGCGCTCCTTGAAGGAAAACGGCTGTAGGATCATGGAACCTCGTGACGGCAGGGCCTGGATTTCCGTAAACACCTTGGCGCCCCAGCGCACAATCTTGGAGTCGCCGATGTAGCGGGTCATGGCTAGGTAGAGCTCCTCCTTGATGCGGAAGTGTTTCACAGCCACCACGTCCTCCATGTTGGGGATCTCGCCCTGCAGGGCGAACTTCTGGTTACTCCGGCTCCACTGGTAGATCACCGGCACCTGGGAGCGACTCGCCAAGATGAGGTGCGCTTTGCCGTCCAAGTCCAGGAACTCTGCGTCAGTGTCACGGAACCACTCGTGCAAGGACTGGTAGGAGTAGAAGCCCTTGTCGTTCCATTTGTACAGGGTGGACAGCCCTGCTTTAGAGCTGTCTGCGATCACAAAGTACCAGTCGTTATTAATCTGGAAAGACTCGATGTCATTGGGCTTGGAGATCTTGGATACTTCAATGTCTTGGAACTTGTTGAACCTGCTCTGGTCCTCATCAAACCTGTAGATGTGTGAGCCACCAAAGAGCTGAGCCACAATGACAAACACCTGATCCTGGATAACCACCGACTTGCACCCCACAATGGACTGACCTAAAGAGCAGGGGAGTGAGTGACAGCCATGAACATCAATCGATAATATTAGGGAATTAATTTGATCATTTGAATGTAAAGATTTACCACATGAGCCCTATAGGCATCCCTGTTCTAGGCATGTCATAATACAGTAGGTGAGATGTTATAGCCATACAATACCTGTGATGTTGTCATAAGTCCTATAGTTCATTTCTATGTGGTCCCATTGGAAAACCAAACAGCTCTCCGCATTGGGAGCTGCAATTGCCACATAGACATCGTTCTTATAGTTGAATGTGTCGACAGATAGAGACTCCGATACCACAGACTGGTGGAGGACAAAATCTATGAAGAGAAAGGTTCTTAAGTGAGTTTAGATATTAGGTATTGAAGCAGGGATGTCAATCTACTTTAATAGATTGTTGTAAGTCACTGCCTGATGCTGATGAATTAAGCCTATCATTTATTGTACGATGGTGTCACTTAGCAGAAATAACTTTTTTATTATTCGCTTGAATTTATTTTTGGCGAGCGACAATGTCGTATGGCAAATATGAATTAGTTCCCTTCTTTTATTTATTTTTTTCTAAATTATTATCCCACGATTTTGTAACCCATTTTTCACCCTTGTGTCAATTATCTAATGTGATCCTGGGCTCTACACACCCTCCACCAACTTGAGCAGGCATCCTCATGCTTCCTTCTATGCATGAGGAGTCCAAGCTGCGTTTTACCTGACAGGGAGGACTTTCCCTGGCCGGACGTAGCCCGGCTGGCCAGGGGGAGGCAGTTTAGAGACCAGGATTTGAATGAATTTGATGAATTAAGAGTTCAGCGAAACGTTTCCAGCTGGCTCAGGTCTTTTCTCACCAGTGGAGATGCAGTCGTTGTGCAGACTGGTCATATCATTGAGCCGCTTGTCCTTCATGTCCTCGGGCCCGGCACACACGACATCGGACACCGTGGCATTGGTGCTCTTCAGCCACATCATCAGCCACTTGGCACGACAGTCACACTCAAAGGCATTGCCTCGCAGGTCACTGCAAAGAAGGGCACGTGTCAGTGCGGATAAACAAATTAGGATGTCATGGAGAGATGTCAGAGACAGGAAACCAATAGCCGAGAGAGAGAGACAGAGAGAGAGAGAGAGAGAGAGAGAGAGAGAGAGAGAGAGAGAGGACAGACATTCGAGACAAGAAGGGTTGGATTCAAACCCGGAATGAGCATATCATCACTGTCGGGCACAGATTGTGCTGTATTATGTCTAAAACCATTAGTAAATAGAAAAAGAGAACCTTTGTTCCAATAGATCCAATGTACCGGTACTTATTGGTCAAAAGCTCTCATTGGTAAAATATTTAAATACAATCCACACTTTCAACCTATGGTGTCCCTATTTTGGGCATGTCGTTACATTACATATCTTTTTCAAGATATTAAAAACAAATAGTGCTCACAACATACCCTTGTAGATTCCATTCGCTACAGCATAAAAGAGGGCATTTATTTATGAAAAATTATATATTGAAAAATATGGAGAACGTTTCTGACTGTCCAACACTGACAACATATTGTCTGTGCACCCCGATGCAACCTTTGTAAGCAGATTTGAGAGTGAATTGTATGGGTGTGGGGGAGCGACCAGAAGACAAACTTACAGCTCTATGAGTGAATCCATGTCAGCGAAGAGATCCCTGGGCAGGGCCTTTAGGTTGTTGTTTGCCAAAGACCTGCAATACAACAGCTATATGTCAATGTGACAAATGGCATCCCAGCTAGGTTTCACAAAGTATGCTTAGTTGCTATATGAGTTCACCTTGATTGCAATGAGAATAGATGATCTAAGCTCAAAGAAGCTCTTTGGGGAAACCTAGCCACAATTTGCAACTCTAGATTTTTTAATAATCAGATGAATCTAGAGTTGCAATACCCTCCATTGACTTCCTACTCATCCAATTTACATTTGCGATCTGATGGTATTAAACGATGTTAAACTCACCAACATTTCAGCTCTAGGCCAAGCTTGAATTATTCTCTTTCGAACTGCAAAGCGTTTGTTTCATAAAAATCCACCATAGACATGTTATGAGCTACTTTCTGTCAAGAAAGTCTCTTCAGGTGATATTATTTGCTGGAGTTTGGAAGCACTCGTTTTTATTAATAGGTCGTGCTGCTGCCTCCTGCATTATGTGCAAATGTGAAACAGGTGGATACGAAGGGCTGTTGCGACGAGTGCTTCCAAACTCCAATAATATCACATGTAGAGACTTTCTTGACAGAAAGTAGCTCATAACATGTCTACGGTGGATTTTATGAAATAAACGCTTTGCAGTTCGAAAGAGAATAATTCAGGCTTGGCCTAGAGCTGAAATGTTGGTGAGTTTAACATCGTTTAATACCATCAGATCACAAATGTAAATTGGATGAGTAGGAAGTCAATGGAGGGGTATTGCAACTCTAGATTAATCTGATTATTAAAAAATATAG
>OOFJ01139190.1:0-10568 GCA_900323375.1 Benthosema glaciale
ATAGAGTCCCTGCTTGCTTATATGGCGTATACGGGGGGTACGAACATGTTCATAGTTAGTTCATAATCCCTGTATTATGCTTCCTTGCACAATTGGCCGATCTACAAGCTCACAACACGTCGCAATGTGTGTTTTAAGCTTACCAGTAGTTTCCCTTTGTTGTTATGCTTTTAGTCAACTTCTCTCAAGATAGAGTAGAACAGAGGTCACTACTAGACTAGGCTGGAACACTGAGAAGTCCCATCAACCTGATCTTGTCTAAACATTGCATATAGTAGACTCATGATGATAAAGTCAATCAAAATGTGATGTTTTACTAGATATAAACAATATTGAAAATCTTGTGAGTCCAGAATAGGAACGCCAGGGAAGTTGTCAAGGAGGAAAGGTTTCTTCTCTTATTTGTTTTACAATAATTCTGCCTATTCTAATGCAGCCCCGCTCCCAACGCACACACTGGAGTTCTGAAGGGGCCTGGCCTGGCCTGACTAATTAGCATACATTTCTTTTTGAGTGGTGCTGGAAGCATACTATGCTGGAAGCAGCCACTCCTATAAACCGCCTGCGGTGAGCCTGAACCACGTGACCGGCCAATAGGGACAACTCGAGTACATGAACCACGTGACCGGCCTGTTTTCTTCCCCCTCAATGTCGCCACTCTGACTCTCTCTCGTTACAGAACGCATGTGATTGGTCCACCTCAAGGAAATAAGACACTAATCAGCTCTGCAGACCCCCATTTGAAAAGATTATGCCAGGGACCCCCATGAGAGAAGATGTTTATGGCTCTAGCAATGATTATCAACCAGTTTAATTTCAAGGACCCTCAGTTTGACATACATTAGTCTATTAATTAATATTGTAAAGTAAATTTAACTCCGACAGTGTACAAACTTGTACAATCTGAGTTACAGACCCATAAGGGTCCATTTGGTTCCAAACTATCATTTAGCTGGGGACCCCTGGAACTCCCTCAAGGACTCCTGGGGGTCCCCAGACCTGCCCCAGACCACACTTTGGGAACCACTGTAATAACTAAACTAACTGTAAGCCAATTAAATCACACCTGTGTAAACTTCACACCTGTGTGAGTAGTGACACTCCTCTTGGGGTCCCCGGAACTTCCAGACTTTGCACCACTCACTTCACATGGGTGTGATTTTTTTTTCTAATGGAGCCCGGCCCCCGGCCCTACTGATTAGCATACGTTTTAGGCCCGGCACGCCCCTAAAACGTCGGGTCATGCCTGGTTGGGTTCGGGCAGAGTTTGAGAACTTTGAGAACACACGCACGCACGCACACACACACACACACACACATTTTCCTGATCATATCTGTGGAGGAGAGGCTAGAGCAGCACAATGGCCCACAGGCACTAAGTGGATGTGTGCTGCTCAGTGGAAGTGAATAATGAAGCCTATGTCTTTGTCTGGCCTCTGTGTTTCAGATGCTGTGCTTTTGCTGCATCCTGTACACTCAAGTCTGCAAATGACATGTCTGCTGAGTCCCGTCCTGAGATCTACAGAAGCGTAGCCTCCTAGGCCGAACGATCGAGTGAGGAAAAGGGAGCCAGTCCGAGGAGAAAGTCCAAGGAGAATTCCAAGAGGAATTAGTTACAGTTAGCCCCCATACCTTCCATCCCTCTCTATGACAGTCGGTCAGGGATGGTGAAACCAACAAGCCCTCTTCCTGTACTGAGAAGAATCTTGACTGCTGCTCACCCTGCAACTCAAACAAGCCAACCGGACGATCAGACAGACAGACAGACAGACACCTAGTCAGTCAGCCCATCAGCCGTTTATCATCCTGCAACATATTACCTCAGCGCCATGACTGCACCATCTGACTTGTCTTTAGTAATCCACTAATTCTCATGGTAGGTTTGATTTTATGCTAATCCATTCCATGTTGTTTTACATCAGTCACGACTGCATTTGTAGTAGGGCTGCAACTATTGATTATTTTCTTTGTGATGATTCTATCGATACATTTATTTTGATTGATTTCATAATTTAGATGTGCTGGGGGGAATAAATAGGTGAAAAAAATAAATCAACAAGCTCACAATGTGTTGCTCAGATGAGCTTGTGCCTTTTCCGTATTTTTGAGAATTATTTTATTAAAATTAATATATTCTTATAGTTGATCAAATCAATTTGTTTGATTAATCATTGGACCCCTAATTGTGAGCTGAAATTAGACCTCATTGGAGAAAATGTGTCTTGACAGTGTTAAAACAAGGAAGTTCTTGTCTTGCGAAAGCCCTGGTAGGCTGAAACATTGCACATTAAGGTTGGTGTCGTAGCACCCTGCCTTGCATGCTGGCCTTTCCTTTCTGTCATTAAACTGAACAGAAGATACACTTCAGTAAAACTTAGTATTGCCTGGGTTACCTTCTGTATCATTGTGAGTGTCACGTCATCACAGGACATCAAGCGTTTACATTATCTGAGAAGTTAAGATGCTAAACCATTTAAAATGTTCTATATCCAAACTGTATTGGCACTAGTTGGGCAATGCAGTTGATTCTACAGACTCTAGATTTTTAGATTCAGTTACTCAAAGGATGACAATTATCACACTTCCTTTCCATGCTTATAATTATTAGAGATAAGTATGTTTTTGTGGGTAAGTTGTACGTCAGGTTTCTTTGTGATTGTAGAGCGATGATAAATCTAATAACATGTTCTTTCAACACAATAACGCGTGCAACATTTTTACATTTCATCCGAAAATGATCAGTTGTTGCACAACACCCCATTTGGTACTGCAAAGTTAGGCTATACTTAGCTCTGGTCCATAGCTCCACTGCTTCTATGATTCTGCCTTGCAGTAGAGCTATGTGACAATCAGTGTTGTCGCGCACAGCCCGACCCGACCAGCCTCTCTTCTGTAGTGGATATCTCACGATCGGTTTACCTACTCACAAATACAAACACCTCTTGTGTCATTAGAAAGCCTTCTTACCTTGGTGGAAGCACTCTGAGCCCCCCACCACATGTGTAAAATTTACTTTTTGGGCATAAAGCGATTGTTTTTCACCGGACAAAACAACAGGATTTACGCCCTCTACCGATATTGCCAAGAGAAAACTTCCATAGAGAATATTTTACCTGGTGAAAAACAATCGCTTTCTGCCCAAAAAGTGCATTTTACACGTGTGGTGGGGGGCTCTGAGTGCTTCCACCAAGGTAATAAAGCTTTCTAATGGCACGAGGTGTTTGTATTTGTGAGTAGGTAAACCGATTGTGAGATATCCACTACAGAACAGAGGGTGGTCGGGTCGGCCTGTACGCGACAACGCTGATTGTCACATGGCTCTACTGCAAAGCAGAATCATAGAAGCAGTGGAGCTATGGACCAGAGCTAGGCTATACTGCTCTATTTATGCTGCTTGGTGTATACCACATTCAGGCATCTAAGGGTAGTCTACCCGATGAGGTGTTTAAAATTGGACAAACAGCAATATATGAAGTTTTTGTGAATGCAATGGTTATGTTCAATCTGTTTCCTATGGTCTATTTATGGTCTATGTAAAAATGCTGAATATTGCTCTCAGTTCCTGTGTGTGTGCGTGTGCATGTGCGCTTGTGCGTGCATGTGGCGCACCAGCGGGTGTGATGTGTCTGAGAGAGATTTGATGACCATCACAGCGTATTCTGAAGAAAGTTTTAAGTTCAATACCTGCAGGGACTTAGCCTGACTTATTGCTACCACAATACTGTGTAGATGCCACAATAGGGGTGGCAGATTTTGTCATATTACATTCCAATACTACGACTGACTTCCAATATTCACGTCCAGTAGTTATCTCTATATTTTTGTGCAGGTTCATAATTTGCAGATACTAGACCTATGCCCATCGGCCACCGGCCTACTTGGGAACGATGCAATTTGGGAACCTAGTGTGTAATACCCCTTGTCATAGTGTAGGCTATACCCTATGTGGCTGCGTTACTATGCTCTTGGCTCTTTAGTCGATTGGTAACGAAGGCGGCTTGTTGATACGAGGTCCCAGGTTCACCTCCCAGCTGAGGCTACATTGGTGGCAGGGTTCTGTGTATGGGCTATGGGTTCTGTATCCCGTTGAGCGTAGTCAACAGCACCTATCCTGCCTAGGGGGAGGTCCCCCAGTCAGTCGAGCATAGCTCCTGGCTATGGGGGGACGACTGTAGGCTATAGGTGGCTGCGTTACTACTTGCCTATCAGGCCATGGCTCTTTAGTCGATTGGTGACAAAAGTGACTTGTTGATACAAGGTCTCGGGTTCGCCTCCCGGCCGAGGCTACAATAGAACCCGCGTTAACCGTCTGTCTGTTTCCCTTTTGTGCCCATACTGTATATGAAGATCTCTGTATCGATCTGTGGACTGTAATCAAATGGCCAGAGCCTTTTGTGATGGTTCTGGATAACCGTGTATGCCACAGACTCAAGACCGGGCACTGCACTCCCTGTGGTGGTGTGGAACGCGTGTGTTGAATTTGAAGTCGGTGGAACGAACAGTTCTCGAGTTCAGACGTACACATAGACATTTATTGTTATTTGTGCAGAAAATTGAACTGGAACTTTTATCTGCAGCAATCAAAAAATGATTAATTCAAGTAGTCTGAAGGCCTGTAAAAACAACAACAATGAAATGTATTGCTTAGGTGGACAGTGATGTGCAACCTTTCAATGTAGGTGACTCAACCATGACTCATGAGTCATGGTTGGTCTCGACTCAGGAAAATGTAATTGGTCCCCAATAATTTGGCTTATAATCATGGTTATATTCATGAAGGGTATCGGGTGCACGCAGGGGTGAGCTAGTGGAGCTAGTGTAATTAGTGGACCTATGTCGCACGCATGTGAACGTGCATGCATGTGGGCGCGTGCGTGCAGCTTCGGAACTAGTGGAGCAGTGCTCCACACAGCTCCACCGCTAGCTCACCCCTGGGTGCACGTGTGCGCGTGCATGCGTGCATGCAGGTTGGAGCACAATAAAGCAAAGTTCGATACGGTAATGTAAAGTAGACATACTCATGGTAGGCTGAGTAGATGCTGAGGCAGGCAGAGTGCATGACTATCGTCATGCCAGACCACATGAACAGTGTTTCTGCCAAATGGAGCAATGGTGTGGCTCGTGGCCCGTTCTTCGGGCCCTTAATATAGTAAGTTGGGTGGTACATGGTGGCCCCTGGTGTGACTGTTCTCACGGCAGACACCCTGAACAGTGTTTGTGCCAAATTTAGTGTGGATCGGAAAGTCAATCAATATGGCATGTTGAAAGTTGGCCAGTAAAAGAAAGGTTGACAGTGATAATCACCAATTAAAATAATGCATTCACCTCCCTCCAACGAGCACCAGACTGACTCACACAGTAGCTCGGATGAAGAAACACTATGACAAAACTATACTAACTACCGTATACTATTTTGACTTGACCGTTCCCAAAAAGAATCTGATAATTTATGACTGAAGTGATAGAGATTATGTTAGAAGGCAAACAGAAAGAGCACATTACAACTAAAATCAAGAACATACCCAGACTCACCAGCAACCACTGGCTGGCAATTTGATTATACAGCTTTTGATAGGGGAAAAAGCTCAGTTCAAGGTGGTCTTTATTTACATTGTGTACAGCAGGACCTGGTACATAAGAGTAAAACATATTATTTCAGACATTGTGGCAGCATATTACCTAATAATAGTTTAATAGACGGTAGTCTAGCTTTGAAAGCTTGAGTTAATCCTTCAGGTTTACAGTTCCTTTGTAAGTATTACTTTGCATGTCTATTTACTTTCTAATCTATTGCTAAAAATGTAAACATAAGAACACTTATTAACGATTAATTTATTATTCGTTTATTAATTTCATACAATATTCCCATGATTCTGTAAATTCTCTTATTTGACAGTGCAACAAAATAGAATTTTCAATTTTGAGTATGGCTACTTAAAGTTCCAGTTGGATTTAAATTTTAAGTTACCCTGTGGCTCTACTTAACATTACTTAATTGTTAATTTGTCTCACTCTCAGATAGGCCCCATTTCATATCTTAGAATAAATGTCTGTAATGCACGTAACAAGAGCCGTTCGCCCCACCGACTTAAAACACCACACAGGGAGTACAGTGCCTGGTCTTGAGTAGCCTCAGTCCCAGGCTTACTCATCTGCAAAGAGAAAAGCCTGGTCGCAATGTAAGGCAGAGAAGCTATCGGCGGAAATGTCCGGCGGAACATCCGTCAGATGTATTTCCCCCCAGATACGATATTTTCCTGACCAATCACAGCACTTGTTTCATTCGTGGAGAATGTAAACAGATTTGTAAAGCATCCACGTAATTTCCTCGGGCGTAACTTCCGCCAAAATCCTGCAACTTCCGCCCAAACAGACGATAGCTTCTACAGCGTAGGTCTTGCCCAGGGTGGGTCTTGAGTTGGTCGGACACACGGTTGAACAGAACCACCACAAAAGGCTCTGGTCCTAAGTCAAATGATTGCCATGACAAGCCCACACCTGCCATTTGATTACTTAACCAGTCCACTTTTCACAGTCGGTTTGCACTCTTCAGACACCAGCAGACAGACAGATACAGAGATCTCCATATACAGTATGGGCACAAAAGGGACACAGACAGATGGTTAAAACGGGTGCTATGACAACAGGTATTACATACTAGGTTCCCAACTTGCATCGTTCCCAAGTGGGCTAGTGGCCGACGGGCACAAGTCTAGTCTAACAAGGGATTGATTGCGTGAAAATAGCCCTATCTACAAACTCAAATGATTTCAAGCATTGTGAGATTGTAGATGATCTATATTTCTTATTGTTGATATATAGTTTTATATATATATAATCAATTAAATCAATTAAGTTAAAATAACTGTTAACATCCTTAATAATAGATAAAATAGCTCCTACACATTCTACACATGCTAATTATACTATGCATATCCATATATATACTATATGGTGCTACTGTATGTTTACATGAAATGCTATAGGTCTACATAAACTGCTATCTGAGTCTACATAAAAAGCTATCTAAGCTACATAATAGCCTTTGCAATTGCTACTGTGGGTGCTATCTCGCGCTGTGCCTCTCTGTGCAGGTTATTTGTGTTTCCATGCCATATTTGCATGTCTTTTCACTGCAACCTCCTCCTCCAGTGCTAGAACAAAGCTGTACCTCATTGTCGTTTGCATCGCTGCCGCCTTTTTCTCTCCACGGTCTGCTGTACGGTTGCTGAATAACCGATGGCCACTGAAGGGGTCAGGCCGACAGCATTTGCATATCAGGCACAACCTGTCGTCATGTATCACTGTAGAAAAACCCTTTGCAAAAACAAAATGAGCCGAGCGAAGATCATAGCAGGGGCAAGGAGCCTGTGTTCACACTTACTGTACATTTCGGGACTGTAGTTGAGGCGTTGCTAGAGTTCAGTGAGGAGGTTTTAGACTTTCAGGTAAGAGTTTTGTTTAATTAATCTCATGAGGTCATAACCGAAAGCCTGATTAATTAATTATTGTCCATAATAATTCATATCAATAATTCTAAATGCCTGTGACCTTCATTGTTAAAGGGGAATTGTTCTATTGTGACAACCCAGTGCATACTGAGTCAAAAGCTTTCTCTGGAAAATCCCGGCCAGCTATGTGAAATTAATCAAAATGTGTTTTACATACTAAAGGCTGGGGAGGAGTTTCCAGTGCAAGGAGAGAAGCTCTCGACACAGAATCACTGGGAAATGTTATGTCAGATTTTCACGTCTTCCTCGTGGTAAAACAGTAGGATTGATACTATAATATTTACGACATTACTGTCTCCCACACTAAGTGCTTACAAAGAAAGAGGTAGGCCTGGCAAAAGCTGCAGTTAGTTTTGGCACAGAAAGCTTGTATGAGGGTCATAGTGGGTTGGTTAAAGTTAAAAGTGTCAAATTAGGGATTTCATGCAATATTGAGCACTTACGAAGGCCTCTTTTTTTTGTTATCATTATTTTCTTTTTTACAGTTTGTTCCTTATACAGTACCTTGTTCACACCTATGTGCATATATATTAGCACAAAAACAAATGTGCCTGTAGGGATGCACCAAAAGGGAAATTCTTGGCTGAAAACCGTATACTGAATAGCCGAATATGATTATTATTATTTTTAAATGCATTAATTGCATATGTTAATTCCAGACTGACTGGCTGAAACTGTACAAATATGTCTGATGTTTGGAAATATTTCCAAGCCGCAGAAGACAGTGACATGTTGGTGGTGAGCCAGCCGCGTATATATGAACCTACAACGTGGTTGAAACGTGTTTTGCTATCCAGGCATGTGTGCGGGGCACGCCGTGCTTGTAGCCACATGATCACGTCATCACAACAAAGCACTAGGTTACCTAGGTAACACCATGTTTTGACTATTCGGGCCGAAACCGTATAGGCCGAATATGATTTCTTTGCCATTTTCGGACGAATATTTTCTGCAGACGAATATTCGGTGCATCACAGCGTGTTTTTGTGTCTTCACACAGGTCGCTATTCCGACACACCCCATTTCCAACTCGCCTACATTATTAACCCTGTACTGTCCCTAATGCTAAATGCAAACGGAAGCCACGTAGTGGTTTGTCCCCTCACATACCATAATTATACCTATACCAGGCCACTGGCAAATGTAGTTCCTGGGCCTCTATAACATTGCAGGAATGGCATCTTTCTTTGTGTTAACTGAGGTTATTGGGTTAGACTCTGTATGCGAGGCAGTCACGCTCAACAGTAGAGAAACAGCGCAGGGGTTGACATTAAGTGAAATTTGCCAGTGGCATTTCGAGATCACTTTCCCCACCGTCACCGGAACATTCATTTTGATTCAGTTACAGTCAAGAATTGACCCTCATAATGAATAAAATAAAAAATAATGTAGAATCGCAACAATAAATGAGCAGAAAACATGCCAAAAAAAAATAAGATTATTAATTATGAAAGATTATTTTTATAATGAACTATCTTGTCTGTCATTGCCAGGAGGTAGGGGTCACGTGATCAGAAATTGGGGCCGATCACGTCATTTTCAAATGACCGGAATCAGATTGGCAGCAAAAAAATGTGATCTGGACATCCCTAGCATCCATATCATGATATTAGACTGGATATGGACATCCCTAGCATCCATATCATGATATTAGACTGGATATTGTACTATTGTGATATGGCATAAGTGTTCTATAAACATATAAATATCGGATCGGGAAAAATCGGTATCGGCAGATACTCAAAATCAAATGATCGGATCAGGTCAAATGATCGATCACGTGATCGGGACATCCCTGGCAGGGATGAGTTTGAGTTGTGCTTGAAATGTACTGTAATTCTGCAAACTGTTAATAGATATTTCAATCAATCAATCAGGAGGTAGAGACATATAATGGCTAGGTATTAGTTGTCGCTCTGCTTTGGATTATGCTAGCATAGCTGCCATAGACACAGTTGTGCTGCGTCTAGTCAATTACGCTGTAATCTGATTTAGCAGAACTCATGATTTTTATACACATTAGAAGAGATGAATAAGTCAGTCTGCACTGTGTGCACTGTAAGTAGGAGGCTGTCGGACAGCAAACATGTGTTTTGCAGGCTGTGATGCTGATGAACATTCCTCATAGAAATTGTGTCCAAAAGTTAAATGAACGGAATGAATGGAAAATAGAAATGTATCATTTCATAAATATGAGTTGAATATGCATATATTAGTGCCTTTTTTAGTCTTAATTCAAAGCTTATTCCATTCCCTTTTCCCTCCAAACTCAAGCTGTTTTTCACCACCCATTCTACAGTAGGGATAGACAAATAGATGAAAAAGTGTGTAGTTTCACAACACACATGTTAACCCACCAGGGGTCTATCTTTGGCCCACTCCTTTTTTCCCTCTACACCAAATTCCGTTGCCAAATATGTACAACTACAAACTCATGACGCATCGCATTGCAACACTTTGTGAGCTTAGATATTTCCTATTTGCACAGAATGTTAACCCATTTTCACAGAATGTTCGTCTTATTATTCCCAGAATAGGGCATGTCATCATAATGGCTCCTTGTTCATTAGTTAACCGTTAATACTGTGTATTGTATTCTCTTTTCTGTTGGATATTCTGTTGGCTTGTTGGTCTGTCTGGAATGTCGACAGAAGCATACTTGGCTGTCATCGCTGAATGCTGCGAAACATAACAAATTAGTCACTTAAAACAACTAGCAAGGCTAGAATTGCAGCCAGTCTTTCTTATTGAATGAGAACAGTCCCCAGTGACATTCTACAGGTACATTCTGGATATTATGCAACCAGTATTTAATGACAACAACAATTCTTTGTATCCACAAAATGCTAACGGTAAAATAAGCCTAAAATGCTAACGGTAAAAAATAATAAAATAGCCTACCCATGTAGAATGTACCTTTGTGCATACATGTATGTACACATCAATGTCTGTGTTCTGTTTCTTTCTTTCTTTCTTTCTTTCTTTCTTTCTTTCTTTCTTTCTTTCTTTCTTTCTTGCATTTATTGCATTTTTCCAAATACAAAGCATTCTTTACAG